>JAKTSL010000095.1:0-61356 GCA_030580175.1 Diutina pseudorugosa
CACGACCATCAAAGATCGAAGTCCACCCGACTCAGCCTAGGGCCAAGCAAACACCACCCTCTCCAGCAACCACAAGGCTGCTCGCCAAAATGTTAGTAGAATTTTGATGTTCCGAACCCCATTGATCATCATCGAGCGGCACAGATCAGGGTCCCACCCGACTTAGCTTGCCGCTAAGCAAACATCACCCTCTCCAGCGATCACATCAGGATCCATGGATTAGCTCAACTTCCCAGTCAGACCCGCCCCCCCTCAGTGTCCCGTCAATAGTAGGTACGTCCAGTTCTTGTCTTCACATCCAGATCCTCGCCTGGGCAAAAGAGACATCACAGCCAGAGCTGGGAAAACCAGTACATCAAGGACACATATCGGCAGACCACGTCATCATGGCATCAAACGACACTTCCAAGTCGTGATCGAAGGAGTATCAAACACGGCCTAATGGTTGCTCGCCAGTATCTCGGCGCTCAGTAACGAAAACACAATACCAACCAAACCACCCCACGATCACAAGAACCAGCCGCCAGGATACCAAGCCAGGTTCCAACCACAACTTCCCGACATTTCACGCCATATGATACCGAAGCGGAACAACTTGGGATTGCAACTCATACCATCATGGCGCTAGCCGTACCCTTTGCGTCCACCGCCGTTGCGGCCTCGGCATTCGCTTGTTTAAGCCCGAAAAGGTGTCCTCGTTATCCTCTTGTACAGGTCGAAGGTATGCGTTGGCTTTAACATATGGTAGCACGCTTCCAGGTGCAGCGGCATCAGTAAGTCTTATCGTGGTGACTTGTAACCCCAGCTCAGCTCTTGGGAACAATAAAGCGACTTGGTGGTTGTGTTCTCCTGCCAGCAACACTCCAGTCTTTGGTGATGGTCAGCCTGAAGGCTTCACTCCAACACACAAGGGACCGGACATCACCAACAGGGAATCGTCATCATTTGGAAATAGTCATTAACACAGTCCAATCCTCGGTGATGGTCAGCCTGAAGGCATCATTCCAAGGCACCGGGACCGGCAATCATCAACAGGAAACAATCATCAACAGGAACTAATCATCAACAGGGAATAATCACTAGTATGGATACGTGGTTTTAAAAAAGTGAGGGGCTTCCTGAGAAAAATTAGGGGGCGGCCTGAATACAGGCCAGTCACGTTACCAAGGTTTGCGGGGATGAGTAAGGACGTTGAGCCCCCGCCCATCGTGCTGCCATTGTTTTGTATTCTGCTCCTCGCAACGTGTTTAGTTTAGATTTAAAAGTAGTTTCAAGCGGACATTGCGGAAATCTTGAGATGTAGGCTCCGTGAATGTCTATAAAGAACCCATACCAACTTCCCGGATGTCAATAACATGAATATTGAAGGAGTTACAATTTTTGACCACCACCACCACTGTCGTAGTCACACGACGGTTGTCAGGTTAAACGCCCAACCGGTAAAAAATAATTCGATGCACTCGCCACTAACAAGATGATAAAAGAATTGAAGAAAAAGTGACCAGCAAAATGAAAAACCCAGATAGAGTTGGATTATTCACTGAGATTTGTAGATGTGGAGATTACACTTGTTCAAAGGCATCATCCTAGTTTACTTCACCCTCAATTGGATCAAAAGATGCACTACGGAGCCATAGCTCACCCAAGACATACCCTGTCCTCCCCACCCCCGAGATCACAGTCATATGCAACGCTGAATCGGTGGCTTAGCTGTACTTTGCTCAAAACGGTGGTCTCGCCATAGTGAAAAATTTTCCCAACTTGCGTTGGTTACCTCGCTCTAAATCGAAGGCTCGCCAGCAGCGCCCCCCCCCAAACCCAGTTCCAGTTGCGGCGGACACGTGCCAGCTTGAACCAACCGGTACAAACCCTAAGAAAGAAGTTGTTGATTTGGCGATTAATCTTGTACTATCAGCCATTGTAGGTCAAGAGAAATTGTAGGCGTTCAGCCTTACACGGCTGATAGGGTGCACTCTTCCGCGCTACCAAGTTTTTATAATATTCATGAGCCAGGGCGATTCCAAAACTGACGTTGGGTGGGTCAATTGATACGTCAAGGGTCTGTATTTGGGGACTTGATGAGAGGAGCTTTTACCTGTTTACTACGACCTCCAACCTACCGCTGTGCTCCAACGAATTTCCCACATGTATTGCCCGCTTACCATTCTTTGACGCCAGGGTGTACTTGGTGCCGCTGCTGGTTGAAATTAGCGCCAGTAGCTTTGCAACAAGTTAGGATTAGTGTCTTTATGCTTCAGTACCATCGTGACGTTGATATATTTTGTAATATACTATATATCACTTTATCAAATGGACAATAAAAGGTGCCAATAGTGCGCGACCAAAAGTGATCACCACCAAAGCAACACCATGACTAGATAATTAGTAAATAAAGCACCAGTTTTTACATTGCCACGAGAACCATCTTGTGGCAACCTAAAAAAGGGTGCTGTGATCCGCACTGCCGCGAGTTAGGTGGGCCTTATGTATCCGGATCGGCGCACACGATAACGAAACCCGACCTTCTCGGGCACCCAGGTGATTCTGCTGCTGCCACCAACCAGCCACTTGTGTCACTTCGGTGGATAGGCAACGGCTTGATATCGGTTCCCCCCAAAACGTCCATCAAGTCGCCGCTTCTCCTCCTCGGATCAACTAGACCTGGTATAGGCTGGCCCACAATCAGATTCACTAGAATGCCGTCTCGGATCAACCACCGACCACCGGGTTGGTGTCTCCTTTTCAGATCAACTCGATATTCGTTATCGCTTGTGGCTTGTAGAACAAACCGAGTAAAGTGGTGGTGAAGAAAAAAAAATCGCTTAAGGGGCGAGAACTCTTTTTATGAAGCGTCTGCGGGGATATTGGGGCAACGTTGAAAAACAAGGGAGGGACTCGAGAATGAGGGGAAGCGATCAGCATGCATTATAGTGCGCATAACCCACATTTTTCACCGCCAAAAAGAAATGTTAGTGAGTGGAGAGATCGTCTATCATCTTTGTGTACTTCATGTCAATATTTGATATTAAACCGTTTCTTAACCATGATTTATGCATGAAATCAAACCACCATTAGCGGCTTCGACTTCATCTCGAGCACAATTGTCTATGATATGGACTTTACTTTTCGTGACCACGCCACGGAGAACAATGGGTGGGTCATTTTTCCTTGTCGTGAGCTTCGTACCTGTACGAGGTAAGGAGTTGGTAATATACAGGATCGCGAACAAGTAGGCAAACAGGGGTGTTGTTGAGGAAGCTGCTCCAAAGACATCGGCCGAAAATGCAAAACTTTTGATCATGTTAGTTACATAATCGCCTCCTTATTTTCCCGGTTTCATGGGTTTATAGCTAACGATCTTTTTCACCGGTATATCACATCATCGCCCTTTTTGTCTCGTTGTGCCAATATTTTTTAGTGATATGGGGCCCAGGCGCTCGATGATAACGTTGCCTCGCTAAATCCAAATCGGGTAATTCGTCACGTGACGTCAATGGCCAAACGACTAATGGACTGTTAGGAGGTTGGTGAAGAGCAAAGATATGAGACTCCCTTGGTAAATAAGCAGCTTGTTTTCAAAGTGACACTATCTATGGCTGGGTTAATGGTTCAAAAAGCAACCAAAGCAAGTTAGGGCGAGAGGGTGCCCAACCTTGTTATTTACTGAACTGATGATTTTTTATTCAATATATCATTGATAGATAGACAAAGTCGGCCACGTCATATACTGGGGGCGGTTCAATCAAAGTCAAGACAGTACTGTGAACTTTTAAGAGAGGAGACGTCTCCATGACCAAAGCAGGGGCCAATCTACACGAGTAAAGTATTTGTGAGTATATGTATTTGTACTATGTAAGTGGAGGCTGTTTTTAGAATTAAAGCTGGGGCCCAATCTACACAAGTAAAGTTTCAATGAGCATATGTATTTGTACTATATACGTGGAGGCTGTTTTCAAAGCCTTGGTCTACATGAATAAAGTTTTCATTGAAAAGTGTATTAAATTAATATATAAAACTCCAATAAATCTATCTAAGCTGCTCGCTAGCCCGTCCAGCGACATTTGCCATTTTTGCACGGTCAGTTACGCTCAACCAGTAAACCGAGCTGATACCGGTCATAGCCGGTGCACTTTGGTACAACGGCAGACCACGTAAGGCGATAGCCCTAACCATGGCATCGTGGCATCAACTTGGTTGCTGGGAGCAAATACAGCGGCGTCTTCTTAAAACCACGCCAACTTTAAGCTGTTGGTGGTGGCCCCGGCAATGGCAACAACGACGGGTATCATCAAACCATGCCAACTAATAGTGTTGGTCATGGCGCCGGCTTTGGTAGCATCTTCCTCAATCCATGACAACTAAGAGTGTTGGTCATGGTGCCGGTATTAGCTATAAAAAGGGAAAACTTCCATTGCTGGGTAATTTCCCGGCTTGTCCTGTCGTCGATAGCTAGCACATCCATTACTGGGAAAGCTTGGCTACCTCGACAGGTAAGCTAACAGCGAGACTTCAACGGCATCAGCTTAGATTGCCAACTCAGTGTTGATCAACTCACAGCGTTGATCAACTCACAGCATTAGTCATGGCACCGGCTTTGCCTGTGATTGGTGGCTAGCCGTAGTCAGCGTCGTTAATGCCATGCCAAATGGGAGTGTGGTCGCAGTACCGGCTTTGGTGGCATCTTCCTCAAACCACGCCAACTGAGAGTGTTGGTCATGGCACCGGTACTCGTTGGCAGGCAACCAGCTCCAGCAACAATTCCTTCAAGCCATGCCAACTAGGAGTGTTGGGTCATGGCTGGCGGTAGCTAAACCTTTCACTATCGACGTCAGGTTTCCATATACCTTCATGGCTTCGGCACCCTCTGTTTCCGAGGTGGTAAATTCCCACGGAGTTGTCGTCTGTGGTGTTCACCCTCTCAGAAGGATGTCTTCGCTCCAGCATGGTACGCGATTCCAGGTTTCCCGCCTTTCATCTATACAGCTAACAACATACGTAGTATATAGTTATCGCAAGCCAGCTTTTGTTAAGCTAAGCCAGCCTCTCACCCACTGCTTACAAGATTCCAACCAAAGGGAGGCCCATCACACCTCAGCCTATGGAAGTCTTTTCCAGATGGTCTAGCAGAGCGATAGGTGTGCTTACCTGCTATCCAGAGCTGAATCTACAGTCAATATACTTTTCGTGGCCGGCAGGCATCGATCGGGAACTTTGTTGGACACTTCATTGTCATCTTTCTATCCCGATTTTTGAGCGATCGATATTCCTGGAGGTGGCACGCAGGAGTGATGACGGCACTCCCCCTACAAACGATGGTTCTGGGCTCTCGAGGGGCTTGAGCAAGCCAATTGCTACATAACTATATACTGGCTGCGACATGACACCGTCAAACATCAACATCCTATCGGGGGGCATGGTGTTGCTTTGCGGATTCTTCGAAGCTTTCCGGTCAACAACACCATGCCAGCCGATAGGGTTGGTCACAGCACTGGCTCTAGCCACTCCGTGGATTCGGAGTTTTGGCGAGCAAATCAGCAGCAGCAGCAACAGCAGCATCATCATCAGGCCACGCCAACTAAGAGCGTTGGGTCATGGCTGGCGGTAGCTAAACCTTTCACTATCGACGCTAGGGTTACATATACCTTCATGGCTTCGGCACCCTCTGTTTCCGAGGTGGTAAATTCCCACGGAGTTGTCGTCTGTGGTGTTCACCCTCTCAGAAGGATGTCTTCGCTCCAGCATGGTACGCGATTCCAGGTTTCCCGCCTTTTACCTATACAACTATCAACCTACTTAGTATATAGTTATCGCAAGCTAGCTTTTGTTAAGCTAAGCCAGCCTCTCACCCACTGCCTACAAGATTCCAACCAAAGGGAGGCCCATCACACCTCAGCCTATGGAAGCCTTTTCCAGATGGTCTAGCAGAGCGGTCGGTGTACTTTCCTGCTGTCCAGAGCTGAATCTACAGTCAATATACTTTTCGTGGCCGGCAGGCATTGATCGGAGACTTCATTTTCCCCCTCATATATGGACTCGGGGATGTTAGCTAAATTGTTATAGGCCACAATATCTTGTCTCTATCACAATCGAATATCCTGGAGGTGGCACGCAGGAGTGATGACGGCACTCCCCCTACAAATGATGGTTCTGGGCTTTCGAGGGGCTTGAGCAAGCCATTTGCTATATAACTATATACATGGCTGAAACATCATACCAATCAAAGCCGATCCCCATTTATTGTTCCGTCCTCGATTGCTAGCACGCTGAGTTCCAGGCATAATAACATCTGGTTCCGAGCATGCTCCGCTATCTCGGGTACGTTTATGGTACATCAGCAGACCACGTTAGGTGAGAGTTCTAACCGCGGCATCATGGTATCCAACTAGCATCATTTATCCACCCCAACTAAGAATGTTGGTGACGGCTGGCTTGTCATGGCTTTCCCAAGTGTTGAGGTAACAGTTAGTTCGGCTTATGACGGAAGTTTGGCCAGGTGTGGATAACAAATGTGGTTATGTACGTCCAAGTCTAGGTTCAAAGCCAGCAGCGATTCGGGGAGGTCACAATCAGCTAGGATCGTTCTTTCCGCTTGTCGCCACCAGCGACTTGTCCTTCCACATGTCTATCCGTTTGGACGTGGGAAGTGCCTCTTTTGCGATAACATATCAAAAATTCGCTTTTTCACGAACTCAGCACGTTATTTTATCATCAAATTCTAGTGCAATGCCGATTTTCTTAGGCAACGGACAAGCGCCATTGAGTGGGGTTTTGTGCCTTGTTTCCAGCCGTTTGGCGCCCTGCATCTTCCCCAGATCCTCTCGCTCAGGCACGACCGTTTTAACGAACCCACCCCCACACACGACCCCTGGCCGACGCCACTATTTCTACTTTGACGTCATCACGCTTGAAATGACGGAACACTTTAAGCACACTCTGGTGACAGCAGAGCTAACGCTGGCGCCAACTAAATGCACGACTGGCACCAAGATCTATCCGAATTGGATTTGCTTGAAATAGACCTGTCAGAATAGCTTGAAACGGACCTGTCAAACTCTTCCCGAGATGGACCTGTCGGATTAGCCTGAAATGGATCAAGATTGGGTACCATCTTACATAATTTGCCACATGAACTATACACTCCATTTAAAGTGAGGATTAGGTTGAATATTGCGAGATGACATATAGTGCCGCGTGAACTACCTTCTCTCTTTTTTTTCCTTATCGCTGGATGACGTATCTACAAAATTCGGAGAGTATAAAGCTGATCATTTACAAAGTTTGTGGCTGGAAGGTGGACATAAAAGATATGCAGGAATTAGTGGCATCGCCGGCTTTGCAGTTGACCAACCCCAAATATCATTTAATCGGCGATTGTAGTCAAATAATTAAAGAGTGAATAATTTTGTAAATTGACCCTAAATTTTAAAATCATAATAATTTGGCTTATTCCCGTAGTTTTGTTTAACTTTCACTATTTTTTTCAATTTTCAAGATCAGTATACATTGATCTAGGAACAGCTGTCATAAATCAGGGGAAACGGAAATCTACATGTGAGATTAGAGCAAATCAATCATTCCAGGAACGAAAATGTCCCCAGATCTTCGATGCAGGGGTGGCACCTATGACACAAATATACGAGATTTTACTGTATTGTAAGCTCCGTCATTTTTTAATTAAAAATGGACTTTATGCTGTAAAATAGAAAACCTTAGGACATTGCCTACAATTACCGATGGTGAGGGGCTTAGTTTGTCACCCAATGTCTAGTCAAAGCGTCAATTTTTTTTCATTTACGTATTCGTGATAATTAAAAGAGCCCGTCGATCTCGCCATCTTCGTTGACCTCGACGTTCATAAACCCACAGTGAGTAGGCAACCCAGGAATGGTCTGGATCTCCGCCGCCAACGCGTACAAGTAGCCAGCACCAATCAGGGCCCGCACGTCACGAATGGGGAACTTGAACCCCGTAGGCACCCCCTTAAGGGCAGCGTCGTGCGACAACGAGTACTGGGTCTTAGCAATACAGATGGGCAAGTTCAGGAACCCTTGGCGAGTGTACAAGTCGATCTTCTTTTGTGCTTCGGGCAAGAACTCCACTTCACCAGCCCCGTACATCTCCTTGGCAATGGTGGCGATCTTGTCTTCCACCAGCGACCCTTCGGTCGAGTAGAGGAAGCGGAAGTTACGTTCGGGAGAGTTGGCAGCCTTAATCACTCCTTCAGCCAAGTCCACGGCACCAGCGCCACCTTGTTCCCAGTGGTTGGACACGATGGCATCGTCAGCACCGGCCTTGAGCGCTTCTTCCCGAATAACGTCATGTTCCTTATCGGTGTCGCTCGACATCTTATTGATAGCCACCACGACGGGCAACCCGTAAGCCTTAGCGTTGGCAATGTGCTTGGCCAAGTTGGAGCAACCCGCCCGCAAAAGGTCGACGTTTTCCTGAGTGTATTCCGGAGCTAACGGAGCTCCCGCCTTAACCTCAGGCCCGCCGCCGTGGACCTTAAGCGCCCGCACCGTGGCCACAATGACGATGACGTCGGGCTCGAGCCCCAGCGACCGACACTTGATGTTGATGAACCGCTCACCTCCCATGGTAAAGTCGAACCCGGCTTCGGTAACGACATAACCTTCCTGTTGACGTTGTTCTTCTTCCAGCAAGTCGGGCAGAGTACCGACGAGCTTAAGTGCCATCTTATCGGCTAAGATCGACGAAGCACCAATGGAAATGTTGGCAAAGGGACCGGCGTGGACAAACACGGGAGTACCTTCAAGAGTTTGCATGATATTAGGCTTAATGGCATCCTTTAACAATGCGGTTAAAGCACCAGCACAGCCAATGTCTTCAGCAGTTACCGGTTCGCCCAGCTTCGACAGCGCCACCACCATGGCCCCTAAACGTTCCCGCATGTCTTCCAACGAGTTGGCAAGAGCAAGGATGGCCATACACTCCAGGGCTACAGTAATGTCGAACCCAGTTTGACGAGTGAAACCTCTTTCAGTAGGAGCTTCCCCAACAGTGATACCGCGAAGGAAGCGGTCGTTACAGTCAACCACCCGACGCCAAGTGATGGTATCGGGGTCAATGTCCAATTTGGCAAACCGTTCGATTTCTTCCTCGGTTAAATCGTCGGGGTTAGTCTTGTCAATGCCCAACTTCTTAAGCCGTCTAAGCATCAGAGGAGTGAAGGTTCTCACCCCCTTCTTAGCCGGAACCAACCGCTTGTAAAACCCAGTGATCAGCTTCGAGGTGGACTCGTGGAACATCCGAGTATCGATGGCAGCAGCCAACAAGTTGTTAGCCATAGTAATGGCATGGATATCACCGGTAACGTGCATGTTGAATTCGTCCATAGGAATCACTTGCGAGTACCCACCACCAGCAGCCCCACCCTTAATACCAAACGTGGGACCCATTGATGGTTGCCGCACATTAGCAAAGACGTTCTTGTTGAGGTGAGCCCCTAAAGCTTGAGCCAACCCGACGGTAGTGGTCAGTTTACCTTCGCCCAAGGGAGTGGGAGTGATCCCAGTGACAAGCACGTACTTCCCGTTACGCTTTTGCTTCAACCGGTCCAAGAGCTTAAGTGATACCTTACCCTTGTACAGCCCGAACAATTCGAGTTCCAGGTCCAATACCCCGGCTTCTTTGGCGACGACATCAATCTTCTTGGGTTCCTGAGCCCGCAGAATCTCAAAGTCCAGAGGCACGGGGGTTTGCAAGTCCAATTTAAGCGGGTTAGTGAACTTGGGAGTGACGTTGTTCTGAGCGTAGTGGCGCTTAGCGGCTAACACCACGTTCTCCATCAAACACGCCACCGTCATCGGACCCACCCCACCAGGGACAGGAGTGATGAACAGAGCCTTTTCCTTGGCCGATTCAAAGTCAACGTCTCCGACCATCCGTTGACCCAGTTTCTTCAGAGCATCAGGAATGAAGTTGGTACCAACGTCAATGACAACAGCACCAGGCTTGATCCAGTCTCCCTGGACAAACTGAGGCTTGCCAATGGCAGCAACCACGATATCGGCAATTTGCACGTACAGCTTAATCATGTCCAACGGAGTGTGGGAGTGGACGGTAGTGACGGTAGCGTTGGCTCGAGTTAATAATTGAGCTACGGGCTTACCGACAATGTCCGAACGTCCCAACACCACGGCATTCTTGCCGGCAATATCGCAGCCAGCGTTGTCCAACAACTCCAAGATCCCCTTGGGAGTACAGGGCAAGAACTGGGGCTCGCCACCCTTCTTGGCGAGCTCGCCGATGTTCTCGGGACCAAAGCCATCGACATCCTTATCGGTAAGTACGGCCAGGGTCACCTTCTTTTCGTCAATGTGGTTAGGAAGAGGAAGTTGGACTAAGATCCCATCCACATGAGTATCGGCGTTAAGCTTTTGTACCAACAGCAACACGTTGAATTCGCTAGTATCTTCGGGAAGGTTGATGATGTCACAGTTGATGCCAGCCTCTTCAGCCGCCTTTAGCTTCATCTTGACATAGGTGCTCAGATCGGGACGAGCGCCCACTTGGACAATGGCGAGCTTGGGAGCAAAGTCGGCGTGCTTGGCCTTAAGCTGGTCGATCTCGAGTTGGAGATCGGAGCGGATTTGCTGGGCCACCGCCTTGCCGTCGAGGATTTGGGCAACCATGGTGAGTGTAAGGGAATCAACGATAATTTTTCAGTTTTGTCGTGGGGTGGGCACGAGTCAGACCGAGTCAGCGAGGATATACGATTATATGCAGGTGGTTATTTTCCGTGTGGGGTGAAAAACAGGCACAGAGACAGTAGTAGGCTAGATTGTCTCTCCCAACGAAATAGAGCATACAACAAGAATATATTACTCAGTATTGTGGTGATGATTATGGGTTGAGTTATGGGTTGAGTTTAGTGATGGGTGTTTTTGTCAGGTGATGGTTTTTGTGTGTTTGTTGGTGGTAGGGCGGAACCGGCGAGCTTTAATTAGGACGCGCGCAGTACACGTAAGTGGGTGGACCAGTAACGACGCTAGGATAACAAAAGTCAGACGTTACCTCGCATAACCTCAAGTGCGAATAACCATTATCGAGTTAACCAAGATAGGATAGACTTGGAGAAATGATGGTATCAAGTAAAGCTTGGTGATTTGAGTGGTGATTAGAGGTGATTGGTATGTGATTAGTTGATGGTGGTGGTGGTGGTATACCGGGGATATCGTTGTTGACTTGATGATTCACGTGGGTGGCACCGTGCCGCGCATATGTATCTCGCCATATGATTTAACACGTGAGCCATGCAAATTATAATGACGATTCGATTATATTCACTTATATAAGGCGAAAATGGACAATGTAATACATTCCATGAGGTCATGGAGGGCATAAAACACGGTAAATGGCAACCAGAAAACGATTGGCTGGTTTACCACGGTAAGTAACAACGCTCGCTTGACAACATAAAGTACCAAGAACAATTTTCTATAAGCGCGCAAATGGTTTAGTGGTAAAATCCAACTTTGCCATAGTTGGGCCCCCGGTTCGATTCCGGGTTTGCGCAATCTTTTTCGCCACCGTCGATCCGTCGGCTTTGAATTCTTCCATCAAGCCAAGTAAATTTGGAAACTTTCATTTTTACGAAATTTCTATAACGTCAAAAGTTGAAACTATCACCACAGCAGTTCAATTTTTGGTATAGCTTTATCATGTTAAAGATAATATATTGTAAAGATGCAAACACACCAGGAAGGATTCCTGGTATGCAATGAAATGTATATACAATTGTCGACGTTAGATCCAATCTTCGGATTTCCAGTACAAGTAACCAGCACACAATCCCAGCACCGCACACAATCCTGCCATAAACCCATAGCATCCCGCTACCGTCATGGCGTCAACCATTTGAGTTAACACGGCAATAAACACTGCAGCCGCCCAGCATCTCGTCAAATTGACACACAGCGACGATCCCAGCAGCTGAGTAGGATACAAATCCACCAATACAGTGGTAGAAATGGTGAGGTAGATCATGGCTCCCATGGCAATCATACACGAGGCAATTAATACCGCCAGCACGTGAGTATGGTACTGAATAGAAAAGCCAAAGAGAAGGGAACCAGCACTACAAAGCACTGTTGGCAACAACGCTACCACAAGCCGCGCTTTGAAGATGTTGAACTTGGGATCCTTTTTCGTCTGGCGATCTTTCGAGGCCAAATACGCCAGGTATCGCGTCTTATACGTCCAATCAAGGATCTTACCAATCAGCACCGTTCCCACAAGCCCCCCGATCCCGCTAGGGATGTAGCATAAGGCAATCAGCGATGTTGAATAACCGTATGATTTGGCTAATGACGTCAGCAATGTAGTCAACATCATTAACCACAATACGTAACATACTGTCATTGGAGTTAATGCCAAAATCACGGGAATATGGGCGAGAATCTTAAACGGAGCCATCACCGTAAACGCCTTAGATTCAACCACCGACGAGTTGGTCTGGCCCCGAGGCATAAGGCGAGCCTTAAACGTAGGAAGAGCCAAGATGGGAGCAGTAGCAATAAGGGGCATCTTCTTCGGTAACACACTACCGTTACCAACGATGGATCGAGTGGTTTCGGGAAGCATGATGTAAATCACCACTAACGTAACTCCCAGGGCAATGGCAAGAAACCAGAAGATGGCTCGCCAGCCAAGAGCCAGCGATATCATCCCACCAATCAACGCCCCAAACGCTTGACCAAGAAGCGAAAGTCCCGTACATAACCCAATAAACAGCGCCCGATCGGCTTTAAGGGTAATATCACTAGCAATGCCACTACCTACGGTCACTGTCAGAGCCACACCAAACGCTTGGAGACACCGGAGACCAATCAAACCGGAATAGTTCTGGTTCAAGGCTAAACCAATGTTAGCCAACACGTAGATCGCCAAGCAGATCAAGATGATCACTCGCCGTCCCCACTGGTCAGATAGAGTGGAGAAGATTGCCGGAGCTAAACCCTGGAATATCAGATACACCACCACGGAAATATTCATCTTCTCCTCACTCACCTGGAACTGGTCTTCGAGTACGGGCAATACCGGGAGGTAGATGGGCAGCGAGATTGTCGACCAGAACCCGCTGATCCCGGCTAACGCCACAATGATATACTTTTCTGGTTTGGTAAAGATGGTATGGGGGAGCTCGGCTTTGGCCTCATCATCAAGTTGGCGGAGTTGTGATTGCGATGACCATCGCGATGCCTGGGTGGTTACCGAAACCACCAGCTGCCGTCGTTGGGTTAAATGAGTGTTGGTGCTGGTCACCCGTTCCATGGGAACCATAGGGATGCTTTCGGCTATCGGTTCCAAGTGGGATACGCCGGACATGGGTACATGGAGATGATGAGTAATACTCGTCGGAGTTGTCGTCGCGACTCCGATGAATTACGCGGGGTGCAGGTCTCACCTTTGAAAAGTATAACGATACGATGAAGATCCCCTAGGTATTCATGCTGGAAGTTTCTCCATAAAAAAGGTTTAGGGGGAGTGAAACAGTTGATTGTGTGTAGTGTCCATTGAGATTATATAGATATATAGCATCAACATTAAACAATCACGCAAAGGTCGAAGAAGCGGAAGTCTTCTTCAAGACTGTAGTTGTCCTTGGGGTTCGATTGAGTGTTGGATTGAGTGGATTGAGCAGCCATGATTGTTTGATGAGGAATCAATTGATGGATGACCGAGTTGTTCTTATGGCTATTTGGTGGGTTACCCGGGTTACCAGTTTAAGATGCGACAATCAAAGGTAGAGTCATAGCCAGTTATTTTGTCGATGGGAGCACTTACATGAATAAATAGCCATCAGCTGATGAAGCTTATGACATGACGACACCGATACGAGGTCTTGGAACACCCTTTCCAAGCTGGGGTTGGCTAACGAGCCTTGAAGTGCGAGGTGTGTTTTATGGAACATCATGGCAGTAAGCGTAAAGCTTCTGGTGGCTATTGAGTGAATAATTTAACAGTTATCGATTGCCAATCTTCAAATATAGGATGTGGAACGGTTATTACTTATTGCAACTTACAGTGATGTCAATTGCATGGCATCTCCGAGTTATTTTTCAAGCAACACCCATCGCGATTTGAGACTACATTCGAAGTCAATGTGATAAGTCAATGTGATAGATTCCCAAATCTTTGTGATAAAAACCAACGAGAAATAACGTTTGCAAATGATCCAAATGAATTCCCAGGAAATTATTTCGCGAGTTATCTCATCGGTCACCCAACTATCACCCAAGAGGCTACCCACGAGAATATCTTGAAGTTGATCCAGAAGATGATATTACCCAGTCGTTGCTTTCATGAAAATTAGTGATGATCGTGATAATTCCACCGCAAAACCATCTTTGATGAAATATGTTGATTGAAGAGGGCAAGGACAATGTCGTTAAAGAAACCTTTCATATTGTTGATCATTGCGTTGCTTGAACAAAATAAAATGATGGTGACGACAAACTAGCAAAGTGATTCTAATATTGCGGTGTCTCAATTGAAGTCTTACTGACATGGAAGCTAATGTCTAATATGAATTAGGCGGATTAGCCTGATCAAACCCAACAAATAAGCTTATTCTGAAGACGTCGTGAAAATCCAGCAACAGCAAACCTGGGTTAAAGTGGAATATGGCCGAACCCTTTGATTTTTACAATTTGACTTTCATTCGTTGCGTCATTAGTCAACGAAAGGGGAGTAGGCGACGCCAAGCAGCTGGTCTAATTGCAAGATAACACCACCATTCCCGGCCAAGTCGATGCCATCACTTACTTGACCGACAAGTTTAAGCTTCATACCTGTTGTGTGTAATGAACTCAGTTTGCCTTGGACAAGTTGTACAATAAAAACTTTGGTGTAATGAAGGACGATTTCGAACAACTCAACGCCTTCCCAACTTGTGGTCATTCATCGACGGCTACTCGTTAACAGTGTCGGACTCGGTGTGCTGGGGGAAAGTATCTGGGCAAACCCGCTCAAATGAATTACGACATGATCATCAACGTCGGCATATGGTTTAACATCTTGGAATTGGACTACCGGTTCCAAGCTGCCATCGGCAACTACATCAAGCTCTTGAAGGACCCGAGAGCGGCGGAAAAGGTCGCCAAGGTTGGAGGCATGAAGGAAACCCACAAAGCTAACCTTAACATTGATTTTCTTGGTGCCGAACCCTCGGAGTACTTGCACTTTGGATACGCGAAGGCGGAGGTGCTTAACGATTACTTTGCCCACCAATTCAAGGAGAAGCTCACCAAAATTGACGACACCAACCCGCTGAGAAAACGGATGAAGTCCCAAGGCTTCACCAATGAAGCCTCGACGCTGTTTTAAACGTGAGAGACTCGAAGGAAGGTGAAACTATACAATTTGAAAGAAAGAGCTACCGTCTCGATAGGCAAGGCGATTTTCCAACTTCAATTGCCTGATAGTCTAACAGTTGACGAACCCAAATCAGACTCGACGTTGGTCGAAGATAAAATGGGCTTTTACCCTGCCCACCGCGACTTCTTGACGTCGACGGACACGGGATTTACCTTGAATTTCAGGGTTATATTGATCCTTGAGTCTTGCCAATTCTATCTGACCTTGCTACCATAATTAGCTGCTATATGGTGATAGAGACCATTGATGGAGTCACAGAATTCGGACTGTTACCTGATTAACTCATGAGTCACTCGCTTGATATGTTAATTGATCGGTTAGTCCAGTACAAGTGATAATAGGTTATAGGTCGGTTATTACTAAACTTTACACCAAAAAAATCGCCACAAATAGGCTTTCCGGTATCTACCAGTCATGTAGTCACTATTTCATAACAAAAAAAATTTCATGATTTTTTTTGATGTTTGACATCGACGGCTGGGGTTTGGGGTTTTCTCGGATCATCGCGCCTAACCGTATATGACGTAACCTCAGTTAATTGACGAAAAATGCACCATTAAAGACGGTAAACGGAAATCTAAAGTAACCATTGCATTCACAACGTCTCTATCTTTATAGTAATTAGCTAATAAGCGTCAATTTCGAAAACTTTTTGGATCCGATCTCATGCGATCTGACGTTTTTTGAGTCGTCATTTTTGCGATTTATTCCGTCGGGTTAAGGATTTACGAAAATCAAAGCCATCTAGCAAGAAGCCAGCAGTCTGCTCTATATAACCCAACTTTTGCTTTTCTGCATTTATTAATATCGAGCTCGTTATTGCACAGTTTACGTGTTTTTGGTGCGACCAACCCCTAGGCCAAAATCGACAAAATCGACAAATCAAATCGACAAAAATCCAAATTCCGTCAAATTCCGTCAAACTTCGTCTAGGTGAAAAGGCCACCGGCTAAAACATAGTAAGCCATCTCAAAGTCGCTACTAACTAGCGTAAACCGTACTTTTCTCACCATTATATGTGTCATTAGTGATAGACGAGAACACTATTTAGACTAGCCATGGTGTCGGTGATTGCTTCCATTTTACTCCCAAATGTCACAGAGACGCTAGAAGATGCAATCCAAGCGTAGTTTCTATTCAGTATTGGAAATATCTCCAATTGTCTTGTAGATCGCTCTCAAAGGCAGGACTTGACTCATGGATCCCGACAGCATCATGTCTCACCACCTTACGTGCTATTCTACGTTTACGTTCTCATTCTGTTATGTATTCGATATGGTATATCCACTATTACACAGCTCGGGGTACTATTTACAGGTAACTCACTTGACTTCATCGACCTCAATATCGTTGGCCACAAGTTGAGGAATTATGGCATCGGGCCCTTCTTGGACTCATACCAAGCAAAACAGTAGATTACACAAAGCCCAAAATATGGTACTAGCCAACAAAAATTACATATAAGAGGCTATACTTATATAAGTACCACACTATTGACTTGAACAGGTGTTGATGAAGATGAGATAGAGATAAGCTGAAAGCTCGCGATATCAACTGAAAAATGTGGCGACATGAATGGTTTGCTTTCTCCTTACTCCCATCAACTTTCCGTGTAAAGAGTAGGTCTATTCTTGCAGCGACGTCAACCGTTCATTGAACGACGCCAATATTGAATTGAATTTTGCGCAAGGGCATCTGGTGCCACAGGACCTATACACTCCATTTCAACAAGGTTTATGCATTAATATCTCTGTGTACAAACATATAGGGCCACTTGGAGCCTCCTAAAGTGTTATTCTAACACTTAAAGCATCGGGATGGACATTTTTCATGCTACCACTCTCGGCTCATACAGTACCACATTGTGGTTGTCTTCGTACGATATCAAGTCTTTGGTAGTATAACGGTTAGTATTTCCGCTTGTCACGCGGGAGATCGGGGTTCGATTCCCCGCCAAAGAGCTTCTTTTTTGCACCTCTAGAGCGATAGCAGGAGGGGAATGGAAGTCACAACTCATCACATCAGTTTTATCAATATGGACCTCTAGCTTATCACAATCAATCATCCGTCAAACAATTATCCATTAATATATAAAAAAAAATCAAATCTCTTCCCTAAACACACCCTGTTCTTCAATCTTGGGAGTGGACAAACTGAACTCATCGGAGAGATCAGAAGGTTCACGTTGAAGAGGCTTTTTCGTCGTCAGCTCGTCCGCAGACGTCGTCGCCGGCGTGGTGTCGTTGGCGGTGGTCGAGGCGTCAACGGTCTTGGTGCCAGCGACACTGGTGGCACCGGCAGACGGCTCCGCCGGCTTGGTGTAGAGAGGCGCGTCCTCGTCGAGAGCGTCGATGGGCTTGGCAGTGAAGGCCGATGTCTCGAGGGGCTTGGCATCGGTGGTCTTCGTGGTGTCGGTGACCTTGGTGTTGACAGCGTCAGTAGTGGTAGCAGTAGCCGGCTTCGAGTCGGTGGTGGAGGTGACGGGTTTAGTGTCAGCCTTGGCATCGACAGGCTTGGCCGTGGCATCAGCAGCCTTAGTAGCATCAGCAGCCTTAGTAGCATCAGCACCCTTCGTAGAGTCGGCGGCCTTGGTAGAGTCGGCAGCCTTGGTGTCAGCAACCTTAGAGTCGGTGACCTTGGGAGCGGTGGCCTTGGTGTCGATGGCATCGAGAGGCTTGGGGGCCGAGGTGGTCGCCTTGGCGTCGGTCTTGGAGTCAATCTTCGAGTCGACGGCCTTGGTCAGGGAGGCAGCCTTGGTGTCGGCCTTAGCCTTGTCAGCAGTAGTGGTGGCAGCAGCCTTGGTGTCGGTCTTCTTGGGTTCCGCGGCCTTGGACGTCGTCGTCTTGGTGGCAGCAGGCTTTTGCCCACTAGGGCTGGAGAAGAAGCCCGAAAACGGGTTGCGGCTCTTCTTCTTTTCCGTCCCCGTGGTGGCGGCGGCGGCGTTGTTGTTGATCTGAGACTTCAAGTTTTGCCGGTTTTGTTCACGCTGCGACGCCGCCGTCTTGTCCTCGGTCTTAGCAGCATCCTTCTTCGCCGTCTTGGTTTCCGTCTTGGGAGCAGCAGCCTTCACATCAGCCTTAGCGTCGGTCTTGGCTTCGGGCTTCGCCGTGGTCTTAGCATCACCCTTAGCGTCGGTCTTAGCGTCGGTCTTAGTGTCGGTCTTAGCGGGTGTCAGGGCGTCGATATTGTCGGGAATCAACGACTTGACGTTTTGCTTCGACGGCGACAACGGCTCCTTGGTGGTAGCGGTGGTGGTTTCCGGTTCCTTAGTGGAGGTGGTGGTGGCCTTGGCTTCGGTAGTAGCCGCCTTGACCGGTTCTTCCTTGACGGGTTCCGGTTCTTCCACCGTGAACAACGACGAGGTGTCCTTCCACTTGGCTTCATCGGGCTCGCCCCGCAAGTGTTCCGGGAGGGTTTCGTGGATCTTGCGCTCGTCACGCACCCGTTCGTCAACGTGAGCCTGGACCTTTTGGCGGTTAGCCTGCTTCGCCTGTTCCTGGGACTTTTGTTGGCGCTTGAGGTCGTCGATCTCGTCGTCAAGCTGGTTGGCTTCGGTTCTCGCCGACACCAACTGGTCGTCCAACCGCTTGGTCAACACTTCGATGTCCTCGGTGGTCTCGGCCCGTTCCCGCTTGGCCGCAGCCAAGTCCTCGGTGTACTTGACGAATTCGTCTTCTTGTTCAACGAGACGTTGTTCCAACGCCTTGATTTGTTCCAACAATTCGGCGTTGGTGTCGCGGGCCAGGTTGTGGTCGTTTTCCACTTCCTTGTGGGCGTCGGTGACCTGGGTGAGCTTGGCGTTGTGTTCGTCCAACTCGGCGACGAGGGGCTTGATTTCTTCGTCCTTTTCCGCTTGCAAATCCTTCAACTCTTGCTCGCGCTCGGCGCGCTTTTCCGCCTCCTTGTCGTCGAGTTCCTTGGTGACATCGAGCTTCTTTTGGTCCAAGGTTTCCTTGTTCTTGGCGTGCTTTTGTTCGGTAGCCCGCAAGTCGCGAGTGGCGGCTTCGACCTCGCCATCAAGCTTGGCAATTTGTTCTTGGTGGGCCTTTTCGGCGTCGGATCTCATCAAGATGTGGTTGGCCACCCGCTTCTTGTGAGCCGCTTCCAATTCGTTCTTTTCCTTAAGCTTCTGGGCCTTTTCCTCTTCCTTAGCAAGCTTGTGTTGGTGAGCCAAGTGCTCGCGTTCGGCCCGCAACGCGTCGGCGTGCTGGCGTTGCGACACTGCCTTGGCGTCAATGTCTTGCAACACCGGCCCGACGATCTTTTGCGCCATAACGGTAAGCTCGGTCTCGGTGATGGTGGCACCTAAGCCCAAGTTGATTTCGCCCCGGGTGTGGCGTTCCATGCGTTCGTTGGAGCGCTTTTGCGCCACGGCAAGGGCATTGGCGTACAATTGCGCCTGGTTGCGGAAGTCTTGCGGGGTGCCCAGCAGCGAGATCAGCTTGAGCCGTTCGGCAGCCTGGCGGTTGGCGGCGGCCAACAAGTTGGGGTTGATGGCGTCGTGGGCGGTGAACGTCTTCGACCGCTTTTGCTGAGCCACTTCGTGGGCGTAGCCTTCCTTAAGCGACGCCGCGGCCCCTTGTTCCGCCAACGATTCCTCCTTGTTGTTGAGGAATTGCGCCGGCTGGTGGGCGGCAAGCCCCGACCGGTAGTCCAAGTCGGGATTAAACCGCGAGTTCAACAGCTTCAGCGAATTGACGCCGGCGACCTCGTTGATCTTCAGGATGTCGAGGACGGCGGCGTCGCCCAGGGCGTCGGCGGCGCGCCGGGCCAATTGCGAGGTGGCAATGCCTCCACGTTGCTGGTTGTGTTCGGGATAGATCCGCAGCGTCATCGTCCCCGACAGCTGCTTGGCAGCACGGGTATAAATGCCGCCGACATTAAACGACGGGATCCCCGTGCCCAGGGTCTTGATGGTACCGGTACGCAGTTGTTCTTCGGCCCGGGGGTCGCGGACGGCGGGAGCCTTAGCCAGAGTGGCGGCCACGTGTGCCTCCTGGGCCACGGTCCGTTCGTACGCCGGGCGCACCGTTAAATCGGCCAGCGCTGCCAAAAGAGCAGCGGTGTCCAGGGCGTTCAGCTGGACTCCCACCGACTTGATGGGAGTGGTGTACATCCCCAGCTTCAATTTTTGCTGGTAAAGCGCCGTCTGCAGCAACGGCTGCCCCTCGGTCACGTAGTGTGCTTTGGGCATGGTGTGGATTAGCGATGGACGAGCAGGGGGGGTGGTCGGGCAACGCTAATTGACGGAGTGAGTGTGGAGTGGTGGTGGTGGGGAGGGAAATTTTCTGGCCGGAGTGGTGGTGCGGTGTCGAGGCTTGCGACGCTCATGTCCTGCACATAGTCAGGCTTCGAAGGCAGGTTTTAGTAACATAACTTTTATGGGTTGATGCTGGTTGAATTGGAGATGGAGAAGGAGGTAAAGGTGAAACTTGGGTGGTGGTTTGAAACAAAACAAATCGTGCCTGCTGTGAAAAAACCATCGGTGGTTGTCAGGTGATGTCGGCGGCTTACGAAGACCGACTAACCAACGACGATATCGACGACGGCAATGACCCATATCGAGGTGTGGGTAGTGTTGACGAGAGGCCACAGCAATCGACGCGATGATGTCATGGCGCGGGGCGATGTTTGCCTATCGCGGCTGAAGGAGGTTACGGGGCGTTGCGGGAGGCCCGGGATCGTAATTGGCGCGATGGAAGGACAGGGATTTAGGGAGTGGGCAATTGCCTTAGTGGTGTAAACAATTGAGATGGTAGTGATGCCAATTTTTTTGTAGGATAAGTAAGTAAACCACTAAGGCAAGTGATTGTTCATGCTGGTGGGGAAAGTGTGGGAAAACGAGCTAATTTGGTGATTGCTTGCTTTCGTCGCGACTTTTTTGCGTTGCGAGCCCCGGCGCCCTTCGAAACAATCTAATGACAAGAAAGCAAAAACACACCCATCCTAGGTGAAATTTGAAGCCGTACCGACAGCATATAACACCATTGTTTGCTTTTGATAGCGTCAATTGGTCCTTGGAATAAGTTTACCGTTAGCTGACTACACACTCGGGAATTGTCTTCTCCATTACCTGACGATAGTTGCCCCGAAAGTCACGGTTTCCTACCAGCCTTTCGGAGCAACGATTGCCCCACCACCGGATAAAAAAAATGGGGCTTTCGTGACCTCGATGCAGGACGATGCCAAAAACAGTGGTCGCTCAAATCGCACTTTCGGAAGAAACCAGCCATGCCGTCCAAGACCTACATATGGAACGATTGGGGTATAAAAAAAAATGTACAACGTGGGTGAGACCTACGCATCACGTGACTCTAATCACCCACCCCACAAAAAAAAATGGGTAGTAGTTACGAACTAATGGCTGTCGTCGATCTCGTGATGGCCACCATTAGCAGCACCGCGGGTGTTAGTATATTAGGAACCTCCAGCCGTCTCGTAATTACGTAGCACTTAGTACCTTTAAGCGGAAATGATGTATAGTTGAGATTGTTGGAGAGTCCGTAGTTGACAGTTGTTTAGTGTGTGGTTTATAGGTCGATCAAACTGTATCTTCACCCACTAAGCTTTTTGTGGATAGTAGGTTATCTGAAAAATCGTCGCTTAAAGGTTGATTTTGGCTGATTCAGGCACTCTTGCTTCAATTGTCTTGGGTTTCTTTTTGGCAACCTCTACATGATACAATGTCTCAACTATTGGACTTCAGGGTGGTATTCTTAATACTTACGGAGAGACTTAGCCTTGTCTTTTATCGTAGTTAGGATGTGGGGTATAGTGACGGTAACGCAATCACAACTTAGGCACTACATTTAAACTATCCATCACGAATAACGTTAATGAGATAACACACTACTAAACATTCAATTGACCCAAGCCAAACAAAAACAGCTCTAATGACATCTAAGACATTTCTCAACGTTTTGTCTCAACGGTCCAATATCAACTGATCTCAGATTTACCCTTACTACCACATAACCTACAAATTTTCACTTTCTCGTTCCTAGCTCAAATTTTGTGGTCGTTGAAAAATCTTGTCCGACGATAATTTCCGCGGAGAAAAACGGCATGGCATGATATCCCCAATACCAAGAAGTCATGGCAACCTTAATTGCCATCCCCACTCCCCGCAAACGGTTTAAACTTTTACCACAACTGTCTACCCAACCTCATTCCACGTGCAATCACCTCCACGCCATCGTGGCAGGGCTTAGCCTCCACCGGAAGTCGTTTAGTTTGTTATGCTGACGCCGCCCTATCTGTCGGTGGCTTTGTGATCCAGGTTATCCTTAGAAAAAGGTTATCTCTAGATCCGATAGGGACGTGGGTCCGAGTCAAGGGGCTGACCCCCTGTCCTACCCTTTTAGTGTGGGGACGGGAATGATCGGCTGACTCGGGCCGGGAAAAGCCGCACGATGCCCTTCTTGATTCCGCACCCCATTTCCCCAGACCGCAAGGAGACTAACCAATTTATATCCGCCGCCATAAATGAACAAGTCCTCCGGCGCTCGCGAGTATACCCACGACATCGTCCTCGAACACGTGGTGACGGGGGCATCGCGGATTGATGCAGACATGGTGACAATCCCCCTGGCCCCGCTGATGGTGCTGCCATCATCGCTGACCTTAGAGTCGCTGGCGCTGCCCGTTGATGACGAGGATCACATCCATTATCCCGATGGAGGTTGGGAAGCGTATCTGGTGGTGCTAGGCTCGTTTATCGGTCTTATCGCCACCTTTGGCACCTTAAATAGTGTTGGTGCTGTCCAAGCGTATGTTGACTCAAACCAGTTGGCTCTGGTACCGACACTGACGGTACTGTGGATCTTTTCCATCTATATTGCTCTTCTGTTCTTTGTCGGCGTGGTCGTCGGTCCCTATTTCGATGCTCGAGGCCTGTTCCAACCGATGGTAGCTGGTACCATCCTTCTCGCTGTGGGCTACATGTGTCTGGCCGAATGTACTCGAGTATGGCAATTCGTGCTTGCGTTTTCCATCTGTTTGGGTGTGGGCAACGCCTTGTGCATCACGCCGTTGATTGCGGTGATTTCCCATTGGTTTTATCGGAAACGGGGTCGGGCCACCAGTGTCGCCACCATCGGGGGATCCATTGGTGGGGTAGTGATCCCGTTAATGCTTCGACTGCTTTACCCTAAAGTTGGCTTCAAATGGGCCATTCGTATCCTTGGGTTCTTCTGTGTGGGGTGTATGATTTGTGCCATCTTTCTTGCTCGAGCTCGGTTAGGACCTCAACCCCAAACTGAACGGAGAAAAGGTCACCGGCTCGCTCATTTGAGTCACAAACTCTTTGATTATTCGGCGTTAAAGGACTGGCGGTTCGTGTTTCTCACCTTAGGAGTGTGGGCCACCGAACTTGCCCTCATGTCCGCCATTACTTACTTACCGCTGTACCTGATGACCCACGGCATGAGCGAGCTGGAACTGTACTTGTTGGTGACGATTTTCAACGCTACGGGCATTGCCGGCAGAGTGATTCCCGGATACCTTAGTGACATCATTGGCCACTATAACATCATGGTACTTACGATGATTGGCACCATCATCAGTACGTTTGTCATCTGGCTTCCGTTTGGCCATTTGGCGCTGGGGATGTGGGCGTTCAGTGCCATATTCGGGTTTTTCAGTGCCACCATTCTTTCCCTTACTCCCGTATGTCTCGGAGTGATCACGCCCACCGATGTGTTTGGCCAGCGGTACGGTCTCATGTACTTTTTCGTCAGTCTTGCTAACCTCGGCATGATCCCCGTTGGTGGTGCCATCATCGGTAAAGGGTCGTACGCTGAATATAACCATTTTGTCGAGTTTGTTGGAGCATTTGCTGGCTTTGGCACCTTGTGCTGGTACGGTTGTCGCTACTTTATTGTCGGCAATAAGCTTAACGCCAAAATCTAGAGTAAAGTGGTTATTTTCAGATTTGACTTTTTGGCATGTTAGTTATCGCCGATTTGGTATCGCCGATTTGGTAATCGCCTCAACAGATGGGTGCCATCAAAAGTTTAATTTGCGGCAAATTATGGCGGTGATAGAGGAAAAAAAGGGCTGGGCCGATAGAGAATTGCCTCGATGTCGTCGGGGATAAGCTCTCTAGGATACAGCGGTTGCCGCTTCAGGGCGGGTGGCCTAAATAATTGTGGCGTTCGATGAATGCCGTCGATCTGACCCTCGGAAGTAGATGGTATTGTGGCTGTTATTTTTTTTTTGGGGGAGACACAGGGAAAAAGCCTAGAGGCACGACCCTGTTGACACAAACGGTGCCAGCGCCTTGACGGCGTCGCGGCTATTGTTGGTGAAAAATCTCCATTGCTTTTAGATCGCCTTGACAATAGTAATTAAACCTACATAAGCGGTCTTCGCTACCATCTCGTCGTACCTTTTGGGAGGTACACTATAATAGACACTATGATTTAGGGCTAGTTCTCACTCGACGATTAATGTCCGGGTAACTTGCGAAATGACGCGATGGCCAATGGCTACTGTGGATTTTTTCGCGCGAAATTTAAAAAGTTTTTTTTCCTTTCTTTCTATATACTTCAATACCAGTTGGCATTTGGTTGCCTAGCTCAAGAGAAGAACAATGATCCGATAAGCGAGATTCGGCTATTACTCGATCGCTTGCCGATTGTCGTCACTATCAACTTGCCCGGAGGCAGTTGTTAGAGACGATTGCGGTCTGGCGATGGTACGAGTTTGTGGCTTTTTGTCTTTCGGTTGTCGTGGTTTTTCTTTTGGAAAGGCACCAAAAAAGCCGACTGGTTCCCTCCTGTTTCTGCCACCGTATCTTCCTTAATAGATGCGAGTGTTCTGGTGATGGAGGAGATCGAGCGGGGCTTCTGCCCGGGGCAACTTTTGATACAACCTGCCTCGGGGGTGGCCTCGATCGTGTGAGTGGTCTTGTATCCCTTGCGGACGTCCGGCTCGCCTTAGTGGAGCCGGGGGTCTGATCGGCCCCACTACATTCATCTCTTAAGCTCTACGACATCGGTCCCTTAAACTCTACGATTCGCTCACACCGGTCCCTTAACGGTCATCGTAATTAAAGATAGCCTTGGATCTGTAAACACCATCTGTAATTTACGGTGTCAGACATTGTAATTAAAACAATGATCTACCCTAGTAATTAGTTGATAGTGTTTTGTCTGATAGTTGACTAGTCGATGCCAAGGCACTTCCTTAAAAAAAGCCTTCATGCACTTACGCTGGGGGTTGCTGTCGCTAGCATCGTGTGAACCTAGACCACATCACCCCCATCCCCCCTTACGAGGCTGACGCTCATCGGATTTTGTCGCACGTGCAAAACAGTACCAAGCAAAAAAAAAACGGGTTCCCGGTTATCGCGGACGACGAGGCTGTGATTCGCCACTGCCACCTGAAATGGTCTCACCCTGCTGCCACCGGCGACCGGAAATAACGCTTGCCAGTTAAAGTTGGTTATCCCGACATGACACCGACATGCGTCGGCTCCGGTCGGGCATCGACGCCAGGGCCGCCTACAGTCGGACCAGCGTATGGAAATTCGTTAGTAGTGTAAACCCTAAAACCCTGGTCAGTTGGTCTCCATCTGAGACTTGCGGTCCCCGGAGGAAATTGCCCTTGAGCATGCCAGGCACCAGCTGAGGTCACCCGGCCAAGTGTGGGGTAACTGCTTTTGGTCCTACCAATAAAATGCTCGGCACGGTTGCCGTCCCCCAGTCATTCTACCCCTCTCTCTCGAGACCTTCCAATTGTAGGTTGGAGGCTTTGTATTTTTTTTTTTTTTTTGCTTACTGTTTTTTTGCTCGCTGCTGCAGGTGACACACTCGATGACGTCGTCGCTGCCGGTGTGGCTGCGGCACGTGCGGTGATGCGGCGATAGCGCGGGGACCCCAGCGACCTCCGAGTGACTTCCGACCTTGTCGATTAGGTCGCAGTGCATGGGACGAAGCCAGGATTATTTTCTCTGCCAACGCCGTGCTGCTGTCCCGCGGCCCCGATGACGGTTTAAAAAGCTCGGACCATCCCCTAAATCCCCTCTAGTCTGGCTGCCGTCGGTTTCGTCTACTTTGTCTCACCTTGACCATTAACATATTTTTGGTGTCATGCTGGATTATTATTCCGATACCAAGTCGATACGATCGTCAGCGCTGCTGAAGGAAAAACACCCCCCCGTGGTCATCACCGAGGCCGATGCCCTGCTGGAAACTACCGCTGACTTGCAGCGCAAGCTCAAGGATCGTCACATCTCGTTGTTGGCTCTTGCCGGCATCATCGGCCCCGGGATCTTGATCGGAGCCCTGATGGCTCTCCGTAATGGGCCGGGGCTGATGGTGGTAGGGTTTGGTATCATTGGTCTCATTGCCTTTGCCATGATGCAGCTGTTAGGGGAGCTTTCGACATTATATCCTTCGGGCGGAGCGTTTTCCACGTTGGGAGCGAAGTTTGTTGACCCAGCATGGGGAGGAGCCGTGGGGTGGTTCTATTGTATTATTTGGATCGGGGTGTTGTCCAATGAGTATAATACTACCGCGGCAATTCTCGAGTTTTGGGGTCCCCAAGTACCACTTTACGGGTACGTGCTCATCTTCTGGGCGTTCTTTATGGCGTTCCAGTTTTTAGGGGTGGGAGTGTTTGGTGAAGCCGAATACTGGTTGGCGTGGTTTAAGCTCTTGGGGTTGGTGGCATTCTATATCTTTGCCATTGTCTACTGTGCTGGTGGGGTTAAGGGTACCAAGGCGTTTGGCTTCCACTACTGGAATGATCCTGGGTCGTTTAACCATGGTTTCAAAGGGGTAGCACTGACGTTTGTGTTTGCCCTGACCTTTTATTCTGGAACTGAGTCAATTGCCATTACTGCTGGTGAACTGCGAAACCCGCTGCGAGCAGTACCTAAAGCCATTCGTCAGACGTTCTGGCGGATCGTTATTGTCTATATGGGAGTGGCTGTGTCCTACGGGTTGACCGTTCCTTATAATGACCCTGGGTTGACCTCGCAAAATAAGACGTTGAAGCTGCCGATGTCAATTGCCATTCAACGTGCTGGATGGAGCGGGGGTGTCCACCTTATCAACGCCTTCATTCTTGTCACCTGTATCTCCGCCATCAACTCGCTGATCTACATTGGTCTGCGGACCATCGTCAACTTGGCTAAGGAAGGTAATGCTCCGTGGTTCCTCGGCTGGGTCAACCGGCGAGGGGTGCCGTACATGGCGGTGTTCTTGATGAATCTGTTTGGGTTGTTATCGCTTATGAACGTGCTGACGGGGGCAGCACAAGCTTATAACTACATTGTCAACATTTCCGGGGTGGCGGTGTTTATCGTGTGGGGGAATATCTCCTTCTACCATATTCGCTTCCGCATGGCGCTAAAGAAACAAGGACGACTGACGGACGAGTTACCTTACAAGTGTTTGTGGTATCCGTGGATCCCCATCTTTTCCCTTGTACTCAACGTGTTTTTGGCGTTGGTGCAAGGGTGGATGTATTTTGTTCCCTTTGACGCCGCCAACTTTGTTGATGCCTACATCTTGTTGCCGGTGTTCCCCGTATTCTACATTGGTCTCAAATTGATCAACAAGACCAAGTGGGTGACCTTGGACAATGTCGACCTCGATGCTGGGCGTCGGATCGACTTGGACACCACTAGCGATGACGAACAGGAGGTTGGTGGCTGGAAGGGCGTGATGAAGGAAATCTTTACCTAGTTTAAAATAGAGTTTTACGTTATCCATTGTAGATAAATGATGGCTTCTGGTGGGTCTTTCCGTTCAGTCTATATCAAGTGCGACTATCATTTTGAGACAAAAGGTACGGGTGCACTTATGACAGAGATATGATGTGAACATAACTCAAGATGACGTCAGATTGATTATTTACAATTTTCCTTGCTTCTTATTTCCTCGATGGTAAATGTCATTGGATGCGTATTTTGTGATTCGCTCGTTCATCCCCTCCAAACAAGTGCGGACGACAAACTACCGTTTGGTTGTACACGATGATGATTGGTTCTAATATCCCTAAATGCCAACCATTGACAAAATCTCGGCTTTGATGATGGGTGTCCAACAACTATAACCATATGGCAATATCCCCAACCCTGATACGCAGTCTGATTCCCATCCCAATGGTATTGTCTAAGACATACGCTAACATACCTTAATGACAATCGGAAACCCCATTGTGATTAAGCTACCATTAGTGCCGTTATTAAGGTACCCGGGGGAAGCGAATCGGCGCCTTGCATCAGCTGCCGTTGCACGATGATGCCGCGATCAGGTGAAGGCGTGCCTGGCATCAGCGGGCTTGGCCGAATTTCAGGTGGGGGGGGGTGGTGGCCAGCGTCGTTTGGAGTGAACCTGATACAGTGGCACGGTGGGATGGCAACCTGATGACAACTGAAACCGCAGGGTGCCACCGCATTGGTATGTACCCGGTAAGTCAGTTTACACGTTTGGTAGTTGGTTGCTAGGTACACCTAACTTGTCAGTACACCAATAGTGGGGGGAGCGGACCACAACCCGTGGGGTAAACGAGACGCTGGTCCCCAATATAAGCCTGCGTCGGGCGGGAAGCCCCGGTTATGTGCGTTTGTCCCCAACTCCCTTAGGCGATGGATGAGATGCCTCGCCATGTCGATGAACCCTACTTTGAGCCCGGGCGTCTGACTAAATCTTGAGTTACATGACAATGCCACCACCCACACAACAATAACGGTGATAACTGAGATAACCGATGAAACGTACATTTGTTACTTACAAGGGATAGGGAAAAGTGGGTTCCTCGTCTGAGGATGCGCGGCAATGCCTGCGTTCACCACACCGCATGTTCGATCAGGGGTGCATCGTACCATGGACTAGGGAAATACTAAAGAAAACTATCAATCAATCCCACCAAACCAACCCCCCCCCATCACCAAGAACAATTCATCGTTACTTAATGTCACTAGTGTTGACTTGGTTTTGCCAATTTCTCCGACAATTCCCTACTACTCCTCATCAATCACTTGTCGCTGCAGCTGCGGCCGCGTCGTATTCATCAGATGATGCTGCCGGACGTGCTTCAGGTACCAGACCAAGCACCTTGTGCTCCCCGCGCTTAGGCCCTGAGGCTATATAAACCCCAGTGGCGTTCCCTGGATGGAGCATGAGTCAATCCATCAGCACCCCTTCCTTCACCATGAGTGAACTCACCTACGAGCCGATGTTCCCCCCGTTGCTGCCAATACTTCCTCTGGGCACGATCCAGGACCTTTTCCCTGTCGATGCCGATGCCTTGCCTCATCTCAACGAACATCAGTTTGGCGCTGTCGGAGCTGCCTGGTGTCGAGCAGGCACTCCCGGAGCTTATCAACAGTGGCCACCTCCAGGGACATTTCACGATAACATCGGGCTTGTGCGTAAGCTTGGACCCGATGCTCTTGAGATGGTGGGATGGAATAATGGACGTCCGTTGTACCGATATGTCGGTAAAAAAAGACGCAGTCGTAAAGGCTGGCCTCGAATCTACAATAACCGCAGTCGTCGTTCCCATAACCAACCACTGATGACAACAACCCTGATGCCTCAGACACAGACCCTGTTTTTTAAGACTGATCCTGATGCTAGCAGCATGGCCTGGAACGAGATGTTACCGGAATTGAACTGGAATAACCCCGACGACTACGGCATGGGAACCTACGACGGTAACTTTAGCTTACTTCCTCCAGAGCCTCACGGTGCCAGCGACGTGAGCTCGGTAATGGGATCGCCCAACACCGATAACTACTCCTCCACCACCAACACTCTGTACTACGATACCACCGACTTTGGCGACGATCTTACCCTGGAGGTGAGTCCCCATTCCCGGGAAGAATTGCGGCGGATGCGGGTAGCAGCCAGCGACCGACGGTGTCGTCAGTGTCGTCATTTGTCGGCAAACTACGCCGACTTCCTCGCCCACGCCGCCATCCACACTCCGGCCGACCGTCCCGAACGCTGCTGTGTGCCCTCGTGTCCAATGCTGGAAATTGGCTTTACTCGGGTGCTGGACTTGCGGTGGCATTATTATGATTGTCACTTTGAAAAGGGACAAGTGGACCAACGCAGCGCTCCGCAGGCGGCCGAGATCGAAAGCAAAATGTACTGCTGTCCCGAGCTCAATTGTAGTCGGTTCTTTTACCGGCGAGACTCGTTGATACGGCACATCCGTAAGGTCCATCAGTTAGATAACGACGAGACGCTGAAGCTCATGATGAAGAGTTACCCTTATGACCGGCACGGCAAACGATGTGGCAAGTCCCACACCTGTACCCACTAAGCATTAATAGACATTTAACCAACTAGATGTGTAGAATAAATCGTCCTTTAAAATATTAGATACCATACTATCAATCAACTATGTAAACTGATTATTAGACTGGAGATTATGGGCACCAATGAAGTTATTTAATGATATCACGTGAGCTTGTTAACGTGTTATCGTCGTTTGTGGTCGATTTACGACAATTTACCTTTTATGGCGTATGGCTGGACCACTTCCAAAGAGCTTCCCTGATTACCATTTTGCAGTACCATTTTTCAGGTACAGTACCATTTTTTCCTGCTGAAGTTGGGTCAGGTGAGCTTGCTTCCGCGATACCTTGAAGCCATACCATGACGTCGCCTTATCCAACAACTCGAGCCGTTGATCGAATTGGTAACGTTATCTCCCCCCGATGTTCCGCGACGTGGATGGTACCATCATAAGAACCGTGAGAAAAACATTGCTCGTGGTTTGACGATGAAGACGAGAGATCATCCCTGCCATCTCCTCGTGTTACCATCTACACCAGTTTGAATTCAAATGGAATTGTGACATAACAGTCGTTACTTTTTGTCATAAATGAAATGGGTTAAGCTGCGGTCGTGGCGTCCCTAAAGACACCAAATGAACTCAATTATGGTTGGCCAACGTCGGTGAGTGGGGATCTTCGATGTGATTGATACGAAGAGATCCAGGAGAAATTAGTACAGGCAACCAATCCGTGTTTATCGGGACCTGCAGCGAAGGATCTATTCGTTATCACTTCGGTCAATCAGCCAGATACCCGAAGGCTATTCCCCTGGCGTTGATAACGACGACGACAAACAACACAACTTTGGTGACAGGGTTATTCACCAAGTGATTCAAACCATCGAATTCTGTCTCAACTGTGTGTTGCACTACGGCATCGTACCTTTGGTTATAGGCTTCGTTGGGGTGCCCATGACGGTGGTCTAACTTGCCATGTTATTTGTTGACGGTAGCGGTGATGTTGCACTCGTTGAGATTGCACTGGGTCGCGTTGATGCTAAAGTACTTTATCGGCTTGGTACACCAGCAGTATCTACAGCAGCGTCAGCTAACCACGACCGTGCCCCTTTCCTACAGCCTACGATGATCACTTGCAGTGTTTCAGTTGCTAGCAGGGCGACCTGCTAACAAAGTTGTACGGTCAGCTGATCAAACTTCCCGCATTCGGGGTACGTCGGTGGTGGGACGTACCCCAGGGCTTAGCCGTGAACCTAGGACAATCGCTAGGTTCGCAACTAGTCATGGCTAGCCGTAGTAGCTGGCGGTGGTGGGAAGGCATACCGGGTACTTACTGGTTTGGAACCAGGGGCTCCAAGCCTTTTATTTTCGCCGGATTCGAACTCACAAACTCGGGTTTTGTGACTTCACCTTTTTCTCACTCGGCCGTTTTTTTGCTACTAACCCCGGAACTTGCCACGATGCTGCTCTACCAACGGTTCCATCGTGATCTGTGGCCTGACTTTACTCTATTTATTTGTTTTTCATGGTCAAGTGATATCCGTTCGTGCAAGAAACAGTCGCTATTTTGATATTGGCTTCACTATGGCACCACCAAAAGGGCAGTAGCTTGCCAACCACTGAAGCGAATCGTCAAAACCAAAACGATTCACCATTCCCACCACCGTCTATACTAACTATCATGGTTACTTTCTGCCAAATCGTGCTGGCAGTGGCAGTGGCGTCGTCGGCGGTTCAACCTCTTTGACAAATTTTGACGCCTCCCCTCGTGGAAACTTGTGGCTGAAACAGTGTTGGCCGTCATCAGCGGGTGTTGTTGTTAGTAAATGTTAAAAAAGATGAGGATTTCTCTGATCTACGGTGGCGTTGTCGTCGGCGGTCGCTGGTGTTGGAGCGACACGGCCAGTACTTTGGCAGAAGTGGTTGGTAATGGCTGAAACGTTGCCAGTGTGCTCGTGTGAGTGTACAAATACCCCCACTGTTGCTGTTGATTTAATTGTTTGCTGTATGCCTAGCCTTATCGTTGGTGGTAATTTTTACAATGCGTATACGGTTAGTGTTCCCCCCATAATTACCCCCAGAGTCTACAACTTTGCCAGTACACTTGTGTTGATAGACCAATGCTTTACGTAGGTCATACCAAAATTTTACGACAAGAAACAGCTTTTTACACATAATAAACATGTATACAGAAAGTAATAGATTTTCTAGTATCAATTCATCGACTGAGAGATGATACATACACGTTCGTTGTCTATCACCTTATCATATGAAGCTTACTTGTGATCAACTCTACTAAAGTATACCTTTTTCCAACTAAAAGATTCCTGATATGTTTAAGCCTTTGAACACACGGACTCTGTTGACCAAATATACGAGTCGGATAGCTCAACTTATCTTGCGTTTCATGGTTGTCCCGGGGTATAACTAAAAAGCAGCAACCGTCACAATGTACATAACACTGCCAAGCGACGTTTTGGTTCACTTCCCATCGATAAAACGTGGATAACTTGCATCCCTTAATAGTGCAATACTCAACGTCACACAAAAGTCGTGTGGTTATCGAGAATGTAAAAACGAGTTGGCATTTGTCGACCAAAAGTTCATGAGACTTGCGATTTGGCGACTTATATGCAGGCAACCACACACATGCTCACTATGGCCAATGAGTGGGCTTCAGAATACAGATGATGCAAGCATACCCAAGCCTTTCATTGAAGTGATATCATGAATTACACATCGCCAAAAGCTCAAGCTGGTGTATGAGATTTGTTTCGAGGACCAGAGCGGCTCGTTTTCGGACATGGTGATCCCGTTGGTGGCCGATGCTCATACCCGGCTCCCGTACACCGTCAACAACGCCCTTGTCAACCTCTCCGAGGTGGCGCCAAGGAGGTGCTCGAACCCTACCTCGACCAGGTGCTTCTGAACTTGTTGTTGGGGCTCTTGCTGAACCTGTACAAGTGCTACGTCTACAAACAAGTGCTCGCCACCATTGCTACCATCGCCGCCGCCGCCCAGACCTACTTTGTCAGTTACTACGACACGTTGATACCGTGCTTGCTTCACGAGTTGGCCAAGTGCCTTGAGGGTTCCATTCTCATTGCTCTTTCCGTTGGGTGCACAAGTCATTGCTCACGCTGCCGTAGCCATGGTCCGGTTCGCTAAATTGCAGCAGCTAATCACCACCGACGACGACCCCATCACACAGTTTTTGGAATAAGGGAAGTATCGTCGTGTCGGTCGCAAGTTCCAGGCTCGTGCCACCCAGGACATCTTATTATATGAAGAAGACCAGGCAAAGGAGTATACATAGAACAAAGAGTGGGGCGTCATCCACTTAAGTGGTAAGTTTATCGCCGTCCCCGCGCTGACGTTGGACGATAAGGTGATGGCGTTAGACCTTTTTCGGCTGGATGCTACTCAACTAAAGGGCAACTCTGTCGCCTACGTCGACGAGACTGTCGAGCTGATCGCCATCCCCGCCCTCCAATTATACCTCCACGACGGCGCAAGGGCGCTGGCAGCCAACCACAACGTTGCCCAGTTATGGCACTTGGTCATCGCCACGTTGGCGCAAACCGTGACTGCCGAACCCATGCCCGAGCTCCGGCGATGACAACAAAGACTACACTGAAGACATTGCCGATGTGGACGACTAGTACGCCAACGACACTTATTGGACAAATGCAACAAGTTGGTATTGGCGTTATTTCGGCACGTCGTTTACCCAACAGTTCTTGGACGTGGCTTGCACCACCGCACCCGTTTGTCAAAGGCGATAACACCCACATGAAGCTTTGTGGTTTGGTGACGGTGTTTGACGGCAATGATGGTGGTGACGCTTCGGTGGACGTTAGTTTGGGGTTGATGATGGTGGCGCAATTGGTGACGCTGGCATTGCCCCACAGCACGATACTGGACGAAATCGAAACCGAGGTGGCGCCGGCAGTATGGGGGTTGTGGGTGGCCCTTTATCAAGACCCCAGTTGACGGCGTTGTTGGCCAGAGCTCCCGAAGTGATGAGAGAGTGCATTGCGTACTATTAGTATAGACCACGGGAGAGAGGATACTTTTGGTTAGTGATGAAGTAACATACAACGGTAAGTGGAAGACATAGTATCGACTGACACAAGATTCACCTTGAATTCAGAGGTCATGTGGATCTTAGAGTCTCGTACACTTCATTTCAGTTTACTGCCATAACTAGTTGTATTGAGGTAACGATGACGATTGCTGGAATCAGGAGAGTGTAATCGTTTATCGTTGGGCTCATCAGTTGCTTCATTGATATGCTAATTGACTGATCAGTTTACTATAAGTGTAATGGGTTGAACGTCGATTATTACAAAACTTTACACCAAAAAAATCGCCACAAATACGCTTATCGGTATCTACCAGTCATGTAGTCACTAATTCATAACAAAAAAAAATTCGTGATTTTTTTCGATGTTTGACATCGTCGAGCTGGGGTTTGGGGTTTTCATGGATCATCGCGCCTAACCGTATATAATGAATTGATGAAGATTGCACCATTAAAGGCGGTAAACGGAAAAATAAAACAACCGTTACTATCAGCACGTTTCTATCTTTATGGTAAGTGGTAAATAAGCCTCGATTTCAAAACTTTTTGGAACCATCTCCTGAATTCTGACGTTTTTTGAGTCCTCCATTTTGCGATTTATTCAGTCCGGTTAAGGGTTTACAGAAACCAAAGCCATCTAGCATGAAGCCGGCATTTTGCTCTACAAAACCCAAGTACCGCTTTTCTGCTTCCATTGATATCGAGCTCGTTATTGCACAGAATGCGTGTTTTTGGTGCGACCAACCCCTAGGCCGAATGGGCCAAAATCGACAAATCGACAAGTTCCGTCAAATTCCGTCAAACTTTGTCTAGGTGAAAAGGCCACCGGCTAAAACATAGTATGCCATCTCAGAGTCGCTACCGGGTGGCGTAAACCGTGATTTTCCTTGCAATACGCGGGGTCAGTGTAAGCTTTGGGGTTTCGCACCCGAGTCAATCTTTCGCCGTGGCGCGAGTCAAATACCCTCGCCAACCCCATCTTCCAAACTCAACCATCGACAACCATCAGACTCATCGAATTTTTGAAGTTTGGCTCATATGATAGCCACGCGTTTGTAGACCATAATGGGTACCTTGAAGTGGCCACTTTAGGCGTAGCCAATGCTGTCAAAATTCGCCATTTAGTTCAGGTTGCGAATGGTGCACTAAGCAGAAAACATATCCACCCATAAACGGCCCTACTTCCCCCAGTCTGGGGTTAGCGGTAGCGGGCGGACTGTTCCAGATGTGGTGACAGTGTCTTTTGCTCATTGGTGTCGTGAACGCCTTTCGTGCCATGGTTAAAGTGCCGCTTGACCATGCCAACAATATACAAAGACGTGGTCATTCACTAGTGGTCAAAAATCAACCGACAGCTAATGTAACAAATCGATTCTGTATCAAGTAAAAATGGAATGAAATAGGTTTGGGTTTGAAACGTCCACTATGTTAGTTCTGATTTTTCGAAATTTCGACTTTTTGTCGTCATTTTAGTTCTCAGTTTTGCATTTTTTCTCCAAAAAGCGAAAACTGCGATTTATTCAGTCTGGACAAGGGTTAACAAAAACCAAAGCCACCTGGCAAGAAGCCAGCAGTGTGATCTACAATAGCTTAGTATCACTTCTATGCATCCACTGGCATTGAGCTCGCTATTTTGAGGTTTACATTTTTGAGATGCGACGAGTCTCAACAGTGGGACACCCTAAAAAGCTTGACCCGGTTTTCGGCCTCCGGGATTTACCGGGGTTCTTCCGGGGTCCTCCGGGCGATGCCACGCGTTCGGCCCTATGCAGTACAATCAATGAAAATGTAGAGCTAGTCACAATAGTTATAGGTTGTGCGAAAACTATGGAAATACACGTGTGATAACAGAACAAGTCGACCTTTCTACCAAGGAAGATACCCCCCAGATCTCTGATCCGGAGGACTAACACTACACATGTGACCGAATCCAAGAGCCTGCCTTGCAATTGGCCTTGACCGTAAGAGTCGTAAAGAGCTGAGCAGTACTGATAGTAAAGAGCTAAGTGGTGGTTGTCGTAAATGACTTATTGCTAGTGGCCGTGCATTGTCTGTTAAATGTCTAGTCGGCGGCGTCAGCAATCTGGCAGAAAATGTCCCAGTCATCGGTCCAAGCGATTTCCCCTTGTGCAAGCTCCTGCTGGTACACTTTCTCAGTATAGAACCCACTTTCCTCCAAGATCTCCTTAGGACGAATGGTTTTCCGCCCTTTCTTATTTAAACAGTATTTGCTCGTTCTTACCGCTGCCAGTGATAAACTTCGACACCACGTACACCCACTTCTTATCGTCCTACCCGAAAAACCGGGACACGATCCGGAACCGGGAAAACACCAACATCTCGCGCTTGATGGACCCTTTGATCAGAGCTACCGGCACAAACGGATAGTTTTTGGTCAGCTTGCCCTTGAACTCTCCGGTATCGTTATTGCGGAACTGAATAAACATCTGTTGCAACACTTGACATACTAACTTGGTCCGAGCAATATCAAGGTCGGTAAAGTAGGTCAGATTCGACTTGTGCAAGTACATGTCAATCTCCAACGGCAGAACGTACAGATGGTAGTCAACCCAGGAGAATACGTCGTCAGGGCGAGTGAATCCGAACGTATTTTGCTTGCCGTTTCGAAAGAACTTGACTATTGACAAGGACACCATGCGGAGCACCTGGTAGTAGAAGCGGGCAAAGTAGGCAAACGAGAGGATTTTTGCCATCAGTACAGCAAACGCTGCTGCCACAATCACTAGCTACAGCATCGGTTAGTGGGGATATGGTGTGTATGGCGAAGAGACGTGGAGTGGACGATCTCAGACTTACCAAGGCATAAAGAACCTTTCTAGTCTGATGGCAAAACCATGGTCAACCGTTATAGCGATGTACCCTGTAAGCGAATCATGCTTGTTAATGCGTTGGAGCTCAACATAATGTTCCTGGACTTTTCAGTAAAGTAAGCTCCCAAGTGATGGTTATTGACATGAAATAAAAGAACATCAAAGGTTGTTAGCACCATCTCATTGACGAATGGAAGTGTAGCCCAGTTTAGCTTCATATAGCTTCTGCTGTCCGTTGTGTAGACTGGCAAGATCAAATCCAATTGAAACCATGCACCCACCTGACTTGTCTCACGTCTTGCAAACTTCATGACTTTGTCTTTCGACGATATCGCTTCAGGACATGACAGGTGTTCGGCATTGTCAACAGCAGAACAGCTAAAGGAGCCATTGATTTTTAATGCACTCATCACAATAATACTTTCAGCGGGATGTTCTATGTCCTTGATAAGCTGTGCTTGGTGGCTCGGAAAGATAACGAGACCACGGTCGAATTGGAAGGGCTGAAGGCATTGCCATTAATTGCTGAATGGTGGGTTGAGTGAAACTTCTCGATTTATCGTCCGCTACCGCTCAAGCCCAGATTTCGAGCTTCTTGATAGCAGCGCTGACGGATGTGAGGAGAAGTGCTCTTCGTTCATTCAATCCGCTCGGGCTAGGGTGGAGTTTTCCCGTACTTGCTGCGGTGCTGGAGACATTGTCATCTGACGAAGCCCCAGAATTGTCTCCCATTTCCAAAATTCCTAGTTCGGAGCTGTATTCTGGATTTGTTGTTGATAACACACGGATTAACGAATTGGTGGGGAAGTTCAACAAGAGACCAAAAATATGACCGCAAAGGAGACACTAACCAAAACCAAAAGCTGAACCAGCCTCAAGAAGCACTTGTAGACCCGTACAGCAACTCAACAATGTATAAGACCTCTTTAACCGACCGTAGTTGAATCAAATATAGAGCCATATCTTAATGGCCAAGATGTTAGCCGTAACATCCAGAAACTGAACTGACACTTGCAGCGAAGAAGTTGTTTGATGCACCATTGTAGTATGAGTCTTTATCTCCTCCGGTCTTTGTTGGGAAACCAATTAGGGACACGAAGAGATGGTACCCATGAATTGAAAAAGTTAGGCTCGTAACTTGACATCACGTGTGTATGCATATAATTATATTACCCTATATGGAATGTGTGAGACCTGAAATCGGGGTGAGAGAAAAAAACAACATTGCTTGTGTTATGACGACAAAGACGAGAGATTGTCCCTCCCATCTCCACGTGTGTCAATCTACACCAATTTGAATCCCAATGATATTATTATATAAAACTCGTTACTCCTTATCACAAAGTTGTCACCGTCGATGTGTGTGGATACGAGGAAATCCATGAGAGGTTGGTCCAGGCATCCAATCCGTACCTATTGGAACCCAAAGTGAAGGATTTATCCGGTTATCACTTCAGCGAACCATATAAGCAATCATATCGCCAACCCACAATGGAATTCCCAACGATCCACAACCAACTGCCACTCAACCAACGAGACAACAGTGGACGAATACCAGACCCGCCCAACCAATCAAATCAAACCAAAAACGTTGAATGTCGCTTTGTCAGCAGCAACACCAACCAAACCGAAGGGGGGAACATCAGCTTGTTCCCAATCACAAATATCATCGCATCACAAAAAGGAACATGGTTGTACTCCATGTCCTCAGCATTATTCCCAACAGGTAATGCAAAACCTGTTGAAAATGGGACAGTGGCAAACCAAACCCATGGTGGGTCAGGGCCAAGGGTCCCATACGTATCCTGGTGCATTCAGTGCTTGTCCACCACCGGTTCATCGGTGGCCCCGGACATTTCGCCCAACAAGCGCACGAATTCCACTAACGATTGGCGACGGTGTTGCAACTCGCGTGCCGCTTCGTCCAGGAGACCTTCGGGGCTACTCGAGCGGCGTGCAATCTCGCGGTCGAGTTCGTCAATGCAACAACGCAAGAGCAGGTCATCTAACAGGAAGGGGAATAACCAAAAGGACAACATCAGTCTCAACACGTCGAGGACGATGGTCTTAGCCAAGTGGTAAGAGCGACGCAAGTCGAGGACGAGTGTCTTCACCCAGTGGCAAGAGCGACGCAAGCGCAACAACGGCATTTTGATCACGTCAAGGACGATCGCCTTAGCCCAGCGGTACGAACGACGCAAGTACAACGACAACAATTCCAGCACGTCGAGGACGGTTGGCTTAGCCCAGTGGTAAGAGCGACGCAAGTGCAACGTCGCCGTCGACAACCAGCGGATCTGTGAGGGCATAGGCTTGCGAGCCATCGTGCACAAGCTCCAGCAAGCCGCCAACGCCATCACCACAGTGCTGACGACGATAATGGTTGAAGCCATGGTGGTATCGGCCACCGGTTGCGGCGCCAAAAACCAGATTCTCCAGAACAGCGCGGGCGGTACCAATTGCGGAGGCACCCGGAGTTCAAGGAGATAGAGGATGAGCTTCCACGTCGGCGTGGGGGCGGGGAATCGCGGCGGCGTCATCGTGCCGAAAGCATAGCGGAACACCTTGACGATCGCCGGCGGGTGCAGCGGCGTCACCATGGCAAGCACACGAAGGAAACGGTTTGGCGGTGGAGCTACGGGAGCAGCCGACAACATGGGAATGGGGATCGACAACACACGCAACACATGCGAGTACGTCGTCGCCACCCGCTGAACGGCTGCTGTCGTCATGGGAGCCACAGTGCCATAAACCAGACCAAAACGATCCGTCGCCAAGTCAAACATCGACAGGATCGTTTGGGTCACCTTTGATAAGTGCAGGATCAAGGAAGCCTTCGATGATTGCCACATCAAGTCAACCTTCGACAATTGCAGGATCAAATCAACCTTCGATGATTGCCAGATCAAGTCAACCTTCGACAATTGCAGGATCAAGGAAGCCTTTGATGATTGCCACGTCAAGTCAACCTTCGATAAGGGCAGAATCAAGTAAGCCTTCGACAACAGCGGGAAGTCGACTTTTGGTAACCACAGGAACAAATCAACCTTCGATAAAAACAGGAAGTTGACCTTCGGTAATTGCAGGATCAAATCAACCTTCGATAAAAGCAGGAAGTCAACATCCAGTAATTGCAAGATCAAGTTAGCCATCGAGAATCGCAGGAAGTCAAACTTCGATAATTGCAGGAACAAGTTAGCCATCGACAATTGGAGGGTCAAATCAACCTTCGATAATTGCAGGAGCAAATCATCCTTCGATAATTGCAGGAGCAAATCGACCTTCGGTAATTGCGGGATCAGCTCATACACCGACCAAGGCCACGACTTGTGGACCACAGCAGCATGATCGTTGGCGCCATCGTTGGCACCATCGTTGCCGTTGTCAGTGTCGTTCTGGTTGGTAGCGGGGTAAATGATAATGGTTTCGTCAACGGTTTCGTTGGCAGCAGCGGCAAAAGTGGTAATGCCGGGGTCAAGAACAGGCGTGTTGTAAGGGACCAGAATCCAATTGTTCAGCCACGGAGACACCCCCAGGGGCGCCCCAAACTGAGTCACGTTGAACTCCATTGGTGTCTGTTGACCGGTGTTGTTGAGAATGAAAATCCGGACAGGGGCGAGAGCTGGGGTTTTTATGTATCGCCAGTGCGAATGTCGGGGGCCAGGGGAGGAAACCAGTTGTGCTTGGCTGACTGCAGTCTTGCAGTAGGGGCTTAGAGACAAGCATCGCTGTTTGAGTCCATTACTATTGACCAAATTCCTACGGACAACGCCACCCCTGGGTCTAGTGGTTGGTTAGACCTATTTACTAGCTTTTGTGACTCGATTAGATCGTATTGTCCCCCTTAGACCGATCGATCGCTGCAATCTACGTCCTCAAACTTTGTCGTCCCGCATTCCTTTTTTTTTTGGATTACAACCACGACACGACAAGGACAGCGAGTTGCCACGGTTGTTCGGTGTTACCGAAGCGGGGAGACGCCATTGTTCCACAGGATTCGACCCCTCGAAAGGGCCGCGCCCGCCATATTTTTCACCTGGCGCTAACGAGTCAAGAGCGCTTGTTGGAGTCGTTTTTTGCACGTTGCATGTGAGAAGGTTGGGGATTGAACGTCACGGCCAGGTTATTGATGTGCCTGTTATTAGGGGGACTCAAGTTGGTCCTTTTGAGCGTATGAAGTCATGGGCATTTATGGTTGGTGTCGCCTTTCACACATTGATGTTAGGTTTGTACTCACTACACTTCAGAGCTGATGATACGGTGGAGGCTCAAAAATGAGAGAGGGGACATAACCGTTGAAGCTCATTGTTACTAGCGCCATGAATGTCGCCTGTAATAAACGAATGACATGGATATGGGGAGGAGATGTCGAACGCCCTATACTGTGAACTGTTGAACCTATCGATCTGGGTGTATGGCCTTTGTCGCGCTTCCAAAACTCAAAGACACCGGACCAACAATTGAGTGATTTCATGTGGTCATTTTGTTATTTCTAGCTGTCCTACGGAGCGCAATCACGGCTAAGGGGTTGTGTTCGGGCTGTGGAGAGGGACAAGAAGGACAATGTCGCGTCGTGCTTGGACTGGAGATTTGCATGGCCGTACCTATACGGTGCAAAATGATCTGAGCGTACGGTTGGGAACGCGGAATCATAGTTCCAAAAAAGGACAAGCTGAAAAATATTTCGACACCACGAAATCACCCACATGGGATACTATCTCCACCAGTTTTCAAGGTATCGACACCGGGGAAGTGAGCATGAGTTCCTACTGACCCGTACAAAACGATGGTCCAAAGATATTTCACAAAACCCCACTCGATCATACCTAAACGCACACCGACGCATCTCACCAAGGGTCGACAAGTCGACGAAACAATGGCTTTTGTGTGGAATGTGTGACCCGCTGGCTTGTATCCAGGACGCCCCCTACCTCTCATCCTCCCCTCTTGTCAATATAAAAGGGTCCTCTTCATCGAGAAAGCTTTTTCTTCCTAAACCTTACTTGCCCAAAAAGTCAATCATGAGCTGAACGAACTGATGGATACTCCATCACTTCCCAAGGCCATGACTAGCCAGCCATGACCCAACACTCTTAGTTGGCATGGCCTGATGATGCTGCTGTTGCTGCTGTTGCTGATGATGCTGCTGCTGCTGCTGATGTGCTCGCCAAAACTCCCAGACGCCGTAGTGGCTAGAGCGAATGCTGTGACCTATTGGCTGGCATGGTGTTGTTGACCGGAAAGCTTCGAAGAATCCGCGAAACAACTCCATGCCAGCCGTTGGATGTTGCTGATTACTAACAAGGCTAGCCACCACCCGAGGCTTAGCCACTGCTGCTTGCTGTTTTGTCTTGTTGTCCCATGCTCAAGCAATTGTCATGGTGCAACACCAGTCCAATTCCCAGGAACCCATTGGGGTCACGTCACACCATCTGCGTGCCTCTCATCGCGGAAGTTCGATCGTCCGATCGATTGCCCGTACCAGCTCTGTAAGCGGGGTCAGCACACAACAGAGCGTCTGCCATCACCTGAGAGTCGTCGAGTGGATCTGATGGGTCGTCCGCTCGAATGATCACCGTAGGCTGGGAAGCGGACTGGATGAAGCATCTTGATGATTACTGACTAGCGATGACAAAAATGAAATGGCACTTAAATATATACATACCGAATATATAAGGGTTAATGACAATAACTTACAATTGCAATCGTAAATACACCTAGGCGACTGAACTTCCATTCGGAAATGCCAACATCTGTATCCTCTTTATGGTAGTCACTTCGGTTGACTACTACAACCTTACTACCATAACTAACTGCTTTAGTGTAATGAAAATAATTGCTGAAGTCATAGTGTCTGGATCGTTACTTGTTGGACTCATGAGTCACTTGCTTGACATGATAATTGACTGGTTAGTCTAGTTCAAGTGATAATGGGTTACAGGTCGATTACTGACAAACTTTACGCCAAAAAAATCGCCAAAAATAGGTTCGTCGGTCTCTACGGGTAGTTTAGTCCATAAATCACCTCAAATTAATTTTCCTGGTTTTTTTTTGATGTTTGTCGAGTCAGGCTGGGGTTTGGGGTTGTCGCTGATCTCGCGGTTAGCCGTATACAAAAATGTGCCTCACAAATAACCATAAAATTCATACTTTAAGAAGTCCCAAGTGCCTATAAAATACCATTTTCATACTTAAAACCATCGATTCAGTTTGAATCATTACCACTTATTCATCATTAAAACCAATCACACAATCTTCCACCAAGACAATTCAGAGCCGTTGGACACGTCGCGCCAACGCGGTATAATGTTTTTTTCTTCGAATTGCGAGCCCCGGTCCTACTCACACTCGCGAACTCGCAATTTTCAAGGCTACACGTAGACTCTTCCACACACACATATACCATGTCGTTGATGGGTGCCACCGCGCTGGCGGTGCTGGAACGCTTGCTGATGGAACGGCTTCGCTCGGACTTTGCCGCAGTGCTGCTGCTGATCTCGAAGTTGAAGCCGCCTCAGGAATTCTTCGACGTCCGTCGAGTGTCTAAGCCCGCCAACTTTGGCGAAGTGCAATCGCGAGTACTGTACAACGTCGGCTACTTTTCTGCTAACTACTTGGTGTGGGTGGCTCTCCTTTCGGTGTACGCATTGGTGACCAACTTGATGTTGTTGTTTGTGCTGGTGTTTGTTGCTGGTGGGGTGTTTTTGATTAGTCGGTTACAGGGCCAGGACTTGGTGACGCCGTTTGGCTCGTTCCAGACGTCGCAGTTGTACTTGGGGCTTATGATTGTTGCCGTTCCCCTTGGGTTCCTTGCCTCGCCCATTCTGACGATGATGTGGTTGATTGGTACCACCATCGTTACCGTAGGGGCTCACGCTGCGTTTATGGAAAAGCCGATTGAAACCGTGTTTGAAGAGGAAGTCTAGATTCCCCTCTGCCCCACGACGATGACCGAGATTAACGATGTGAAATATATATAGGGGGGTTTACCGGATAATTTTTGGATAAGTTATTTAGAGAAAAAATATTCTTTTTTTTACCCAATACCACTACAGAAAATTGTATCTGATTTGAGTACGTTTTGATTAAAAGTATACCTTTAGTTACACACAACTCTACTTTTGCTCGGCATCGGGCTTCAACGTCGGGAACAACAACACCTCTCTGATGGTGTTGGAGTTGGTCAAGAACATCGCAATCCGGTCGATACCACAGCCCCAACCACCGGTGGGAGGCAACCCGTATTCCAAGGCGTTGCAGAAGGTTTCGTCGATGACCTGGGCTTCGTCGTCGCCTTGGTCCTTTTGTCTCGCTTGCTCTTCGAAGCGAGCTCTTTGGTCGAAGGGGTCGTTCAACTCGGTGTAGGCGTTACAGATTTCCTTGGTGGCAACGAACACTTCGAACCGTTCACACAACCCGGGCTTTTGCCGGTCCTTCTTCGCCAACGGCGACATCATTTGCGGGTGGCCAAAGATGAAGGTGGGGTTGATGCAAGTGTCTTCCAATTCCCCGACAAGCTTGTCCAACATTCTCGCGTTGGTCAAGGGAGGAGCGCATTCCAAGTTGTTGTCCTTCAACAACTTCTTGAGGAACTCGCCGGTCTCAGCAGTGTGCAATTGGTCGCCAGCGGGGAAGGTGGTGTTGAACACCTTTTCCAATTCCTCGATCATGTTGATCCGGCGCCAAGGACGCGAGAAGTCCAAGGTAAGCTCCTTACCTTCAGGGCCATCAGGGTGGAACTTGACCTTGTAGTCGCCGCAGATCTCCTTGACCATTTCCGAGAAGAGTTCTTCGGTCATGTCCATCAAGTCGTAGACGTCGGCGTAGGCCTGGTAGAATTCACAAGTGGTGAATTCGGGGTTGTGGGTCATGTCGATCTGTTCGTTTCTGAATTGACGCCCGATTTCGTACACCCGGTCCATACCCCCGACAATCAATTCCTTAAGGAACAATTCGGGAGCGATTCTCATGAACATGTCGAGCTTCAAGTCGTTGTGGTGAGTGACGAAGGGCTTGGCGGTGGCACCACCAGCAATGACGTTCATCATCGGCGTTTCCACTTCGATAAAGTCGCGGTTGTCCAAGAAACGTCTGATGTAGGAGATGATCTTCGATCTCGTCTTGAACGTCTCCCGCACCGAGTTGTTCATGATCAAGTCCAAGTACCGCTTCCGGTAACGGGCTTCTTGGTCCTTGAACCCGTAGTGTTCCGTGGGCAACATGTGCAAGCACGGAGTCAACAATTCGATCTCTTGGGCAAACACCGAAAGTTCACCTTCGGCGTTTTCTTGCTTCTTGGGCGACGACTTCCCGGGGTAACCAGTGACACCAACAATGTCCCCCCGCTTGATCAAGTCGTGGATCTTTTCGTAGGCTTCGGGCAGCGAGTAGTCTTGAGCAGCGGACATGATCTGCACTTCGACGCCATCGCCCTTGAGGACGACGAACTTGAGCTTCAGCGACAAGTCACGCTTGGCCATGATTCTCCCGGTGACCTTGACCTGTTCTTCGGGCAAGGTTTCCCCCTTCTTCAACAGCAGGTACTTTTCTCTGAATTCGGGAAGGGTCAACGTCCGCGAGAACTTGTGGGGGTAGGGCGACAACGAGTCGCCGGCCTCGTTCTTTTCTCTCAACTGGTTGATTTGCTTCGACCGGTTGTCGAAGTACTGGGTGGGGTCGACGGGTTCATCGTCCTTCTTCTTCTTCGACGGAGCGGGGGCGGGGGCCAGCTTGGCCTTTTCCGCCTTCTTGGCAGCGGTGGCCCGGGCCTTTTGTCTTCTCTTGAGCTCGGTCTTGGACACTTGCTCCCCGGTGACCTCGTCGAGGTAAAGCTTGGGCTGCTCCTTGGTTTCTTCGGACATGGTTAGTGAAAAATTTGTGAGTGCGAAGAGATGGTGAGATAGACGGTGAGAGTGCGATTGCATCCGATGTGGGGGTTGAGTGGGTGACGATCTAGCTGGAGATATATTTGCTACATGAAGAGGTGGATATCATCGTTACACGGGTAGCCTCCGGTTTTGCCGTTGGCGTGGTTTATGGGGTCAATTCCATCTCGCACGAAAATAGAGTATGCCTATCGTTGAGTCACACAAAAGAAAGTTCGGAGTGGTAGGCCTTTGTAGGGAATTAAGCGGAGATACTAACAATTCTTTCGGACTTAGTAATACTACATTTATGTTTCATTTACTGAAGCAATATCGTTGCTGTGATGTAAAACGGTTACGGTTGTGACCGTTGGTGTGTACAGCCGCTCCACGATAAGGCAGGAGGATATCGCCGTAAATGAGTCATGTTTCATGCCGCGTAAACTCAGAGTTGAAGGAGTTACCAATTGAATGAAATGGACCAAGAGCTAGAGCTATTGAGAAGGCTTTCGATATGAAGCTGAGCTAATGATCCTATATTCAACCATGAAGGAGAGTATACAATTCATCCCTCCAGCCAGCCGGATGGTTCAACATCGCGAGAAAGATCAGTACTGCTAAAGTTACACCAACTCCTATCAGCTTTCCAATCATGATGATACTGTCGCTTGACCATGGTGTTTTTATGGTGAAATTGGTTTTTCTAATGACGCTTTGTTTTGCTTGCTTGGTGTATGTCGATCAGTAACTTCCTGATCTGCCATACCCGGGCAAGTGGAAAGACATTAAGGAAGCTATGAAGTGGGTTGGTATTGCTTGCATCTGTCATACATACCTACCCATCGGTCGCCCTTATATTCTATATCCCTAATGGCGAGTCCCAACAGAACTGTGGAACCGAGCGGTGAAGCTGAAAGCGAACTGACCAGAGTTTCTGCTATTCTTAATTCACCCAAGTTTCACAATTTACTGCAAAAGCTCGCAAATGATAACGAACGTCGCATCTTGGTTGAACTTGTCCAAGATATTGAAGAAATTAAGTCGAATCACCGAGCGGCTATTCAATCCAAGAGAGATGCCATGGGTTTCTCCATCTACTTGGATGACCCAGAAGGTTTGTGTGAAAAGTATCCCGGACTTACATCTGCAGATTTGATAAAATTGGCTTGTGGAATCCTTGGTGCCGACAGATACCGCCACGAGACATTTCAAGTTTACAGCGACGCAATCGAAGAAGCTCGTGAGGCCGAAGACATTAAGGCAATTCACGAACAAGAACAAGAAGCCATGCTTAAGTATGCAGCTCTGTATGTATCCCAATTGAGTGGCATGAGAGAGGTTTACCATCGTCTCCAAGGACTCAACCCGCAAGAACTCCAAGAGATAGATGACGCTTTTGATACCATGGAAAGAGAGGAAGGGGAACTTAGTGTTTATTGGTCATTGAAACTCGTGCAATACATTTTTGACAAGACTGATAACGCCGGTGTCCCCTTCAGTCTTGCAGAGGAAGCCTTGAATCTCTTTCTTGATCCAGCAATGTGAACGGAGTAGTGTTTAGCTAGCCTGACGGTTATGTCGTAAATATATAAAGAAGAACAGCCATTGTAGCCATTATTGACACAATGAAGTTTCAACAAAAAGATAATACAACTAATTGTTGTTGAGCAATCATAACGTTCCGGATATTGATAATTTACAAGAGAGTTTATCTAAAAGATCAGAAGAGTGTCACCTGTCAAACTTTAAAACTGGATAATTTTGTTTTTCAAAAACGACCTCTAGCACTGACGTCATGTTTGGTTCTCTGTTGATCCATTTGCCCGGAATAATCACAGAGTTGATCCAAATCGGCTGCTTGTGATCGTAAGAACACTATTGCCATCGGATTGGCTGCGCAAATATACAGCGAGTTCAATGGCGTCGTCGAGCTTTGTGATATTAAGCCATTTGGATGAGGGGGACCCTTGAGCCGTTTCCTTGCCCTTTTTCGAGTCACCTCGTTACGAGCCCGCGACTATACTATTGTCGCGGCCATCCGCATCGAACTGTGCCGTTAAGCAGACACTAAATGCTTGACGTATCCAATTCCGCCCCCGCAGTTATACGATGATTGAATAAGGACCAATTCATCCAGTTCATTATCGGATCAATTAGGTGGTTTTCCTATCCTTATCGATGGCAATCTCTGGCACCTAAGGCGATCACAAAGTACGTGACAATGATACCTGAAATACCACAAAATGCATACCTGGACAAAGACCTATAAAAGCCATCGAAATGTGGTAAACGAATCCAACTCATTCATTCATGCTTTTTGTTTCATACTTGCTTGCCTTAGCGGTGGCATTGGTGGTTAGAGATGAAGCCAAACCCCTTTCATTTTCGTTGAACAAGAAGGCCACCAAGGAAGCCGTCACCTCCGACAGATCGTTCCGGTCCGCTCCCGGTACACAGAGAGTGGAGCTCTGGGTCGACGGGTTTACCTATGACGTCGATATCGACATTGGCAACAAAGGTCAAACCATTACTGTTGAACTCGACACCGGGTCCGCTGATCTCTGGGTGGATAGACTGGTGCTCAAGGACGTGTCGACGTGGAGAAACTTGTCGGAACCTTACTCCGTGTGGTACTACGATGGTACTCTGATTGATGGTTGGTACGGCAAATCGCTGATTTGGCTCGACAACGGACTTGAAGTGAAGGACTTCCAGTACGCGTTGGCTACCGAACTCCGCAATACTGGCAACCAGCACGGGATCTTCGGTATTGGTAGAGTGGAAAACGAGTCGGTGGATAAGGACAAGCGCTACCCTAACTTTGTCCAGCACTTGAAAGACTTGGGCCACATCAAGACCAATGGATACCTGTACTATCTTAACGCCAAGGATGCCACCCACGGATCGATCGTGTTTGGAGGTATTGATAAGGCCAAGATTAAGGGTAAGGTGGCTACGGTTCCGTTAACTACGGAATCGCGTAACTCTCGCTTTGACAATATCATTATCACCAAGATCACCGGCGTTGATGGCGAAGTCATTGGAGAGAACATTGAAGCAGCTATGGATACGGGTTACACTCTTTCCCGGTTGCCGGCGTCGGTGGTGAAGCAAGTACAAAAGCATGTTCCCGACTCCTACGAACGTAACGGCATCATCTACGTTCCCTGTGAGTTGGATCCCAGCTTGTACATTCTGGTGTGGTTCAACGATGTGGAAATCAAGTATACTCTTAACGACTTGTCGATTCGGTCCGTCACCGAGTCTGGGAAGTTTACCGGTAAGTGTGCCTTGGGGATCCAATCAACGCTGGAAGGTAACCCTAACTTTTTCGGTGTATCGTCGTTAAAACACGCGTATGTCACCGTGAACCATGACGACAACGTTGCTTACATTTCCAACGTCAACTACACCGATGAGGAAGATATTGTGTTGTTGTAAGCTTTAATTGGATGTGATTGGAACCGTTAGCTTCCATTCTGGATGGAATTAGTGTTGTAATCAAATGAACATTGATTTACTAGTTGTGAAGACGCTTGTCTTGGAATGTTGGGTGCTTTTGAGAAGCATACGGCATGGGCATCTCGCAGGTACGCGCTAATCAGTGCGACGTGTTGGAGATGATGGAAGGTTTGATCTACAGCCATTCCATTCAACATTTTAACTTGCTTTTCTTACTTATCCAAGTAAAGCGTGGTTGTAGTCAGAAATTTTGCCTCGTAATGTGTTATTCTGAGTGATATATTTTAGAATATACCTCGAGTTATCACCTGCGCGTCTGTTCCAGAATTAGGGATGAAAAATGTTGTAATTGTTTACCATTTTTGAGCAACCATGAACATGCCTTCTTTCACTACGATTTTAAATACCGTCGTCAATACAATTCAAAAGCATTGCGGTGTCGTTTGAAGGTATTGGCCTCAAAAATAAGACATTCTGCGTCACCTCTATCAGGTTTGACACAAACGGTGTCTACTATCTATAATTTGGCCTACAGATTCAGCTGGTGGACTCTTTGAACTCGAAAGAAGTAGTCAAGTTACCTGTAAATCGTGCTGTACTCAAGATTTTTGAAACGTAGTGTGCTTACCGCAAAACCGCGATTAACATTGACCGTTCAAGTTTGTTGGTCGCACTTTTCGAAACAGCCCCAAAATCAATTTGAGCGACGCGCCGCGCCTGCAATCACAACACTAAAACTGAATGTATCGGCTACATCAGTATGCCATGGTGCTCTATAATAGGACGTGAACGTTGTCATCGTCAAAAGAAGTCCTTATGATAGTCGAGCTCGCTGAAGCGACTTGCCCCTAATGGTTCAAACATCTTAGCAACCTTGAAATCATGGGTGGTGTGCTTCCGGACACCCGGTAATTTCATGAGCTAACAATTTAAGACTAACTTCAATTAGTGTCTGTAAGCTTCAAAGTGAATCTTATAGGCTGCAAAAACAATTGCTTGATGCCGTCAATTATTTCTTTCGGTAAGATCCGGGGTGTGAGAAAGCACCACTCAAAAATAATGATAAAGTGAGCTAACCTCCACCGCAATGACTCTCATCGTCAGCAGCTCTTCTAGATTCAATAGACTTGTGGTTGTGAACCATTCCTCGTGTCAATATTACAATGCTGTACCTTGATCGCTTCCTTTTTGATTCCTTGTAGACGCTTGAAGATGCTATCAAAGGTTACTGGTCGATGAACGGGGAATGTCACTATCGAATCATAGTCCGAATGAAATAGGGGCAAGTCGCGTCGCGACGCTTTGCAGCTACTTTGGAGGAGCAGCAAGCAGCATGCCGAGTCATTAGGGGAACGTTTAGCCGTTGCTATAGTCTTTTATGTGCAGAGGGTTACGGGCCCACAACAGCATCAATTCCTCAGTATCGCATATTGACGTGATTTTAGACACACTAAACAAATGCCAGACAGGAGCCAATCTCCATCAAATTCATGCTGGAGAATCCCGAAGTTTATGCACTAATTATCCGTCAAATGAACCCGGCGTGTAACACATTCCTGTCGCTGCACTTTGGCGGCGATGTAAGTGACATTTTTGGGGACATTCCGACACCGCATGCCAGAGGGGAAGTTGGTATATAAACCCATCAAGATGTGGTGAATGAGTCCAGCTTATCCTTTCCATGTTGTTTGCGTCGTACTTGCTTGCCTTGGCGGCAGCATTGGCCATCAAGGATGAGTACCAGCCCCTTAAGTATACGATGAACAAAGGTGTGTGTAAGAAGTCCCTTGCCGAAGACGACTCATCGCAAGTGACTCCGAAGCCCCAAAAAGCCGACCTCTGGGTTGATGGGTTCTATTACATGATTGATGTTGATATTGGTACCAAGGGTCAGAAGGTATCTGTGGAAATTGATACTGGGTCTGCTGACCTCTGGGTGGATAAGCTGGTGCTTAACGACTTGTCGGGGTGGAAGAACTTATCGGAGCCGTACTCTATTTGGTACTATGACCTGACGCTGCTCCACGGCTGGTTCGGGACGTCGCTGATTTGGCTCAACAATGGTCTCGAGGTGGAAGACTTCCAATGGGCGGTGGCTACCGATGTTAACCACAACACCAACAAGTTCCAGGGGATGTTTGGTGTTGGCCGAGTGGAAAACGAAAACTCCAAGAAGCCCTACCCCAACTTTGTCCAACGGTTGAAGGACCTGGGTCATATCAAGACCAACGGTTACTCTTACTACCTTAACAAGAAGGATGCCACCTCGGGATCAATCATCTTTGGTGGTATTGATAAGGCTAAGATCAAGGGTAAGGTGGCGACGGTTCCCTTGACCACAGGCACTCCCAACTCCCGTTTCGACAACCTTGTCATCTCTAAGATCACCGGCGTCAACGGCGAGGTCCTTGGTGAGAACATTGAAGCATTTATGGATACTGGGTTGACCGTCACTCGTTTGCCTCCATCAATCGTCAAGCAGATTCAGGATAAGGTGCCCAACTCTGTGAGAAGCGACGGGACCATCTTTGTCCCCTGTCAGATGGATCGAGACCTTTACGTCCTGATGTGGTTTGACGACGTGGAAATCAGAATCACCCTCGACGACTTGGCAATCAAGGCTCGCGACAACAACGGTAAGTGGACGGGTGACTGCACTTTAGGGGTGGCTCCGACTACGGAAAACGTGCCTGTTCATTTGGGGGTGTCGTCATTATCGCACATGTACGTCACTGTCGACCATGACCACAATGTCGCCTATATCTCCAACGTTAACTACACCGATGAAGAGGATATTGTCTTGTTATGAGCATATTTTTAGATATACAAGGAATACACCTTCTCTAGACTCAAAAGGGAATACAACTTGTTCACATGATTAACCTTAATTCCACGAAAAGTGTGACCAAGTTGGAGTTTTAACAATAAAAATTGATCAACGTGGCTAGTGACTTTGGGGTAGTTGAGGCTAATGAAACAATATGTTGTAATTTCAGGCTTCCACCGATAGATAACAATCTAACTCGTTCGGTACCCTTGGATCCATTAGTTGCTTTGTTATGACTATGAAGTTGTTCCATAACAAAATAAATCAGGGTAAGTTCTTACTCTAGTCGCTGGTTAATGAAATGTGGGGAATCACATATCACAAAAGGTCTGACTCCCCTATTACTTTAGTGATTTGCTCGAAAGATACATTTTGTGGCTCCTTTCGGATCACCCCAACATTCTAGACTCTCCCTGATGGAGTTTAACTTCGGCTCGAGGAGAAATTACCCGGGGCGACTGGAACCTAAATTTTACCTTGGTTGCCCTAGCCATGAACGGCGCCTCGGATCATTAGCATTGTCCATTGGCCCGCTAGTAAAAATAGATTTGGCCGGTAGCGGTCGCATTACACTATATGATCATAACGGCAAGTGCCATTACCTAATTCGGACGAAGTATAAAGAACGTGGGACGGGGCTCGCAACTAGTACCTGAAAATGAGCATCTTCATCTACATGATGCGAATGGATCGAACCTCGACGATAGCGTTGTATCAATCTGATGAGATAGACCGTTACAAAGGTTAGATATCAATGAATCTTTCATGTCGATTGTTCTGGATATCATCGTATATGGGTATGTATGCTAATTATAGTCATTGTTAACAGAGTTTTGTTGTCAAATATACGCAAAACGCAAGACTCAACAATGATAAACTTTACATACACCAACGCAACCCACCAAGAGACATCACACCATAACACCGACGGTTCCGACGAGGCTGAGTTGATCAATTGCAATATAAAACCCACCCAAAGTCAACGGATTCAATCACAAATGAAATTTACCACTTTAGCCTTAGCCTGTGCCGCTTCCCTCGTGTCCGCCGCGTGGATGCCCACCGAATACCACTTCCACTGGTTTGATGCCGAAGGCGGGGTATACGATGGGTACCACGTTGGGCTTGACGACTCCCATCCTGACCATATCTTTCTCCAAGAAAAAGACACCGACAAAGATGCCTTCAAGTTCTATGAGTATCACGAAGGATATTTGGAAAGTGAAGGTCGCAACTTGACTATTGATGGTCGTACTGGCGCGGTGCAGTTGGTGCCCAAATGGTGTTCTCCGGGCATTTACTCGAAGTTTAAGGAATGCCAACCGAAACGGTTCACGCAAAAAGACGGGTATCTTTGCCTTGATGACGTTTGTGACTTCAAGGGTTGCAAGCAATTGAACGACAAGGTGATCTTACTTGCTGACTTTGGTGAATGCAGCGATTCTGCTCCCCTTAAGGTTAAGCTCACTCAGTCTGGGGCCGTTGCCTAGACCATGACTCAATACTTGAATAGTTTTCGACGTTAGATACCAATAGACGACGACAACATGATAGACTCCTGAACCCGAGAAAATATCCCTCGTATTCATCACATCTCCCCCTGCTCGGTTGCATAATGTTCTGCATCAATTTTGGTTCGGAAGGGCTCGTTTGCACCTACTCTTCTCCCCGCATCATCGACTTGCCGGGACGATCGTGGACTAGAAAGGGGATTCGTCATGCCAAGAACCTTCTGGTTGCATTGGTGAAGCATATACTTCACTATGTGGAGGCAGCGAGAGTTAAGCTTTGGTGTTGCCATCCCTGATGAGATTCCTCAAACGAGATATTCCTGGAACAATTTGGGAACGGGTCCTCTGAGTATAGCGGCCACCATCTGGCTATAAAAAGGGTACTCGGTGTCGCTTCAATATTCTCCATCATCACCCAGTAATATGAAGTTTACCTCGCTCAGTTTGATCTCGCTCGTGTCGACGGCATTGGCCGCTAACCCCGAGTTGCAACCCACGGAAAGACGCTGGTTCTGGATGGATGCTGAAGGCAGCCGTTATAATGGTCTCCACGTGGAAACTGACGACTCCCAACGTGATCGGTTCTTCCTCAAGAAAGATTATCACGACAAAAAGCCCACGTCGTTCTTTGAGAACAACGACGGCTACCTCCGAGTCGATGACCGTCTCGTTACCATCGATGACCGTACGGGAGCATTACAGATGGTCCCCAGATGGTGTGAGCAAAAGGTGTTTTCCGTGTTCAAGATGTGTCGCCCCAAAAAGTACGAAATCAAGGATGGGAAACTTTGTGTTGGCGGTATCTGCGAGTTCAAGGGATGTGAACAATTGAATGGCAAGGTGGTGGTGCTCGCCAGCTTTGGTGCTTGCACTGATCCCGGCCACGTTAAGTTGAACCTTGTGGGCCAAGCGGCTGTTTTGTAACTGACATCGTATGTCAACTTCGGATCTAGAAATGTCACGTCTAAAATGAAACTTGTCACTAAACGAGGGATAATAATCCGGTGTGGTTGTTGGACAACGACTGCGTTTTGTAAGACCACTGTCTGCATTGACATCACATGAACGAATGCACCGACACTTTTAGCACTAGCAGCACGCATGGGGAAGCGGTGATGCCATATCTTAGGAGAGAGAACGTGTCACCGTGCCTATAACAAATCAACTTTTATCAAATACCTTTCAACTTGGTGGATTTAGTTGATTGCAAACACGAAGACGTTTCTGAAGGAGTATTTGGAAGCGATGATGGCTATGATCACGTTTGGACAACTAATAAGGGTTCAGGGATCGAGAGATCAAGGGTTGTGGTGGAAGGTTCGGGACCTAAACGACGTACATATGTCCATGGACATAAACCTCCTTTTGTGAAGAATACCCGTCAACGTTATCTACACCGGTTATGCGAGCCCAACCATCTTTTGATGCTGGGTAATGGTGACTGCGTTCTGTAGTTATGGCGCAGAGCAAGTTATGGTACCACCCGTGGTTGGTTGAGTCGACGCTGTACCACTTCGTGTTGAAGCAAACGCGATGTAGGATTTTTTGAGTACAAAATCAAAGCCACGCTGAGCTTATTTCCTCTTATCTCCCAAAGGCTTTGGCCAGCGTTTGGGCAGTGAATTTTTTTCTTTGGGTGAAAAATGGTTGGTGTTGATTTTGCTCTTGTTGGGACTGACGGAGCTTGAACACCGATCTGTGCCAAGTCCATCCACCTGTCACCGATCACCATAAAACACTTACTGTAAGGGCATGTGTTGATGTCGTTTAACTTTGAGACATTTGTGGACATTTAACCTTGACAATATGTCCACTAAGCTTATCATCGTCTCTCAGTCGCAATACATCAATTTTTATCAACCACAATGATCCCCACAACTATTCCACCAATTACAAAGGAAAGAACCCACACTTAATGTAACCAAACAAACTCAATCAACAAAGCTGATTGAAGCTCATTTATCTGATATTTCCTTGTGATTTTTTCCACTCATTCACTCACCCCAGGCTAGGTGTCACCATAAATCTTTTCGCGCGGGCATCGAATTTTCATCACCACCATGGCGACGCCTTCAAAGAAAATCACGCCGCCCCGGGCGACCAAGATCACGATGCAGCTGAGCGTGTTGCTCACCATGGTGCGGCACACGCTGGAGAACTATCCCCAGTTGTACCTGGGGGCTCTCATGGGGTTCCAGGACGACGACGGCTCCATCGACATCACCCACGCTTACCCGTTCCCTTACGCCGACCAGTACGAAGGGGGCCTGTTCCGGCTGAGACTGGGAGCCAAGTACCAGCAGGACATCTTGGCCCAGCTCCGCAAGCTCGGGTACGGCGTCGAGTTCCACGGGTGGTTCCAGCTGTCGATCCTGGGCAACTTTGTCACGTCGCAACTTGTGGAAGGGTTGGCGCAACAGCAGTTGCAGAACCCTGATGCCTTTGTTGTTGTCCACAACTTGGCCTACTTGAAGGAAGTGGATGTCAAGGCTTATCGGTTGCTGCAAGGGTTTTTGCAGAGCTATGTCGATGGCAAATGGAAGCTGAAGGATTTGGCTGCTAACGGCGTCAACTACTTGCTGATCTTTGACGAAGTGGCGATTGACTTGGGGTCGCAGACGATGGTGGAGTTGTACATGGCGCTGAACACTGGTGCCGACGGCCACATCACTCTGAGCAAGCGTGGTGGTCTGGCTAGCGACATCTTGAACTTGTCGCTGGACGAGAACTTCACTGCTCAGTTGCTCGAGCTGTTGTACTCGCAGATCGACGCCTACAACTACGACCAGAACAACTTCAACTACTACCAGCGCCAGTACCAAAAGGAGCTGCAAAAGATCGCTCAGTGGAAGCAACAACGTAAGTTGGAGAACTTTGAGCGCCAGAAGCGGGGGGAAAAGGAGTTGGACCCCGAGGAGTACACCACGTTGTTCAAGTTGCCCCAGGAACCCAGTCGCTACAACAACATGTTGCACTCGCACGCCATCGACACCCTTGCCGACGACATCTTGAAGAAGTGCGACGAGGAGTTGACCAAGTCCCAGGTGATTGAGCGCAAGATGTTGGCGTGAGGATGGGTGACTCATCTCAGGTTAATATGTACCATAGAAATATACGGATCGACTTACCCGATCGGGCCGTCCTTGGCGGTTACGATAAAACCCCACCATATAAACCCCACCATAAAAATCCCATATAAAAACCCTTTTTCCTCCGACGATTATCTCCCAACTTTCATCTCCCCTTTATCATCAACAATAAGATGCTGGTGACAATTAGACCCATTGAAGAACGTGACTATGACCAGTGGTACCCGCTCTGGAATGGTGATGACGGCTACCTTGCCTTCTACAAGCTGAGAGACAAGGTGAGCGACGATGTCACTCAAATAACGTTCCAACGGTTTCTTGATCCTCAGCAACCAATGTACGCGTTGGTAGCAGTCAATACCGATACTAACGACGTCATTGGCTTTGCCCACTACTTGACCCACGGCAATACCTGGACGAAGGAGCCGGCGTTATACATGAACGATTTATTTGTGTCGCGCACGACCCGGCTCGCCGGAGTAGGGCGTCAGTTGATCGAAGCGGTGTACCGCGAGTGCGACCGGCTTGGCTGTATCAAGTGTTATTGGAGCACTCAGTTCGAAAACCACCGGGCGCAGATGTTGTACGTAAAAGTCGCTAAGAAGCTGGGGTTCTTACTCTACCGCCGACCCGGTCCCGGCGAATCTCCCGATGGAGCGCAATTTTGACCCTGCGGCGCCAAGGGGAAGATTCGCTGGCGTCTCGGGAGCCATCGGCTGCGATGGCGCTGGCGCTGGCGCTGGCAGCGCCCAACTTACGGTATACCCTCAATTGGGGACAATAATTAGTGTAATCGGCAGCGGATAAAATTTAATCGTTTTGTTCTCATCTCAGGGCGGTAGCATGCCAAGGCGGTGATCAACCCGAGCTGCAACTGCGGGCGACGCCACAAAACGGTGGTGGGCCTCTTTGGGGGAGCGAGGGGGTCTCGTTCGGCTGCGCCATCACCACTTGCTTCCGTCACGTATAGGGCGCGTACGATGCATTGGCGCCGCGCAACGCCCTGCACCATGTATATGCACATGCATGGTGGCGGACGGATAGACTGATGCATGTGCATCATGCATACGATGGGTCCCTACTCTCCGACAAACCCAAAGGTGGCCACGTCACCTCCAAACCTTGTTTACCAAAGATAGTGGTAATGAAATCGGGAATAACTAAGGAGTCTACGGTATTGTTAGCGTATTGGAATGTTGTGGTTATGGGTGCTGATTGAAGGGTCGGGGCCAGGGCCTCGGTGATGTCTTCCACCACCTCGAGGGGGGGTGTCGGCGAATCACTGCCGAGGAGACGATGACGAAACGCCGATGCATGGAGCCTTCCTTCTATTATCACCCCATGCGGGATCGATGAATTGCGCGTCAGAAAAAATATAACCGCTGAGCCCACCATATTGTCGGCAAGCATGGACGCATATAGGTGAAAAAATAACCATGTACATTGTGGTGACGATAAATTTAACTCTCTACACCTGCGTGGTAAGGTTTAGAGGCTCAGGTGGGATTGGGGCAAGTTAACCACGGCAAACAGGCCCGAGCCCTGGGCATTACTTATATATGATTACTTACAGGAATAAAACCAACCTTACTTGGCAGGGGTGGCCTGGTCGGGCTTGTCTTGCTTGTCCAGCGAGCTGTTAGCCTTTTCTTCGTCAGCCTTCTTTTGCGCTTCCTTGGCTTCTCTTTCTTTAACCCAGTTCTCCCACTTTTGCTTCAAGTCGTCGGCAATTTCCTTCAGCGCGGCGTCGCGGTCGGTGGCAGTAGCCATCTTGTAGAGCGCCGACGAGATGTAGCTGAAGGTAGCGGTGACGTACTCGTCGAAGCGGCCGTCGACGCCAGCATCGTTCAAGAGCTTACGCACTTGGTCAAGCGCCAGCTGTTGCTGCTCGACCGAGGGAATGCCTTCCTTGGCGAAGGCTTCGTCGGCTTGTTTGGGGTCAGCGGTGGGCAGGATGTCAGTAACGTTCTTGGCCGGAGTATCGTTGGAAGTGGTCATGGCAATGGTTCAATTGGTGGAGGGTTAGGCAAACGTGTTGGATCTCGCTTCCGGTTTATAATTGCAGGTGGCGGTCACATGCCACCGCGCCTCTTGCCTATTTGGGACATGGTCTCACTCCACCCCATGCCTCGTAGAGGAAAAGACGTACTTTAATAGCAAAGCCGGTCACACCTTGCCGGAGTTGCCGATGTACGGTACTCCGCCACCTAATACCTTTGGTCTCAGGGTCGTTTCCCGATTGGGCTCGATCGACCAGTTACGGTAGTAGATCCCCCCCTATCTCCAGTCGTTAATGCGCCATGGACTTCTCTAGCAATCCGCTCTGGAATCTAAGGCAATAGAGCTAGCCAGCATTTTAAACCATTTATGGTTTTAGAGAAGAACAACTTGTAATCAAGTCAATTAGCATGGTTTTCCCCACATTAAATTTTGGTTGGTTATGGTACCTGAAATGAGATTTGTTGTCAGCGGCGAGTGAGCTTTTTGTAGTCGTCGTCGTTGTATCGCTATGACTCAAGATGATACCAAATCCGAAACAACGGGTCACCACCACTACCCTGGTGCCACCACTGGGTTGGTGATTGATTGGGATGAAACCATCACCGTCAACGATACCTTACCCCTCGTGGCCAGCCAACCCCTTGCTCCCTATACCAATCAGTATATGATCGATTATGATCGGTTCGCGCACGACCATCCTTCTCCCACCACCATAGAGGAAGAACGACAATGGCAGCGGGCGCTTGCTCCGATAGAGGCTGCCTCCATCGCTCGGCTTGAACGTGGTCGAGCTCTTCAATGGCCTCAGCATCCTCAAGGACCACTTCCTCAGCTTCGTCCCGGGTTTGTTGCCGCAGCTCGCAAGTGTAATGCCTTGGGAGTACCATTAATCATATTATCGCTCAATTGGAGTTCATGGTGGATGAAACGATGTATGAAACACTATGGCATCACCATCAACCAATACATTACCAACGAAGTCGACTTTGCTCTGGGTCAATTTGTCCCCACTACTTACGGTACCATCCACACCGGAGCCGATAAGGCTGGCGTCATTGCTCAATTAAACACTACCAAGGTGACATGGACAATGGTGGGAGATCTGAGGTCCGACGTGTTGTCGATGGTCGATGCCAATGGTGGTGGCATTGTTGTTCGTGACGATAATGACGAAAAGGTGGGTCGATCAGCGATTAAAGCGTTATCCAACCTTGGTATTGCGGTGCTGTCATCAACGCCAGCTAAGGGCCAAGTAGTGTGGTGGACATGGCCCGAAATCGAGTCGTGGATCGACTCCATGCCCAAACCCTAGGTCAACAATTCATCAATTGAATCTCGTGACGTGTCGTGTCGTGTTCCATCACTTGTTTCACCTAACATTGATAAAACAACCAAACCCAGACCTAATTCGCTGAATAGACCATTTATCATCATAATTTCGATAATATCCCATTACGATCCCCAACCATATCGGGGTTATTCACCTGACTAACTCCGATATGGAAATTCTTTTTGTCCAGTACATTAAAGCTAAACGAGGCCGATGCTATAGATAGATAAGATATGCGCTTTCATTAAGAAGGGAGCTTCACCGCCAGTTGTTCACCGGGTACTGCACGGGGACAAAGCTACCGTAATAGGGAGGAGGATACAGCCCGTTAGGCGGCGGCGGCGGGTACTGTTGCGGCGGCGCTCCGGGGAAGTAGTAGGGCTGGCCCGGAAGCGGTTGCGGGTGCCCTGGCGGCGCCGGCGCTAAGTGAGGAGGACCGGGAGGCGCCGGCGCCATCTGCGGTTGCGGCGCTCCCTGAGGGTGGCCGTGGTGGAGCGCCGGCGGCGACTGGTGGGGCGTCCCTTGCTGTTGTTGGGGCGTCGCCGTGTACTGCTGGCGATACTGGTGCTGGGGCAGCCACGCCGGAAGCGGGAGAGGGTATTGCGGGCCTCCCGGGCCTGGCGCCGATGGTTGCAGTACCGGCGCCGCTGGCGGGGCGCTGGGAGTGGCGGCGGCGGACACCGGCGCCGGCCGCGGC
>JAKTSL010000096.1:0-61190 GCA_030580175.1 Diutina pseudorugosa
AAGTGATGGTGGACGACAAGACCCTTCCTTTTTAGTGGTTTTATTTTTTAGCCCTTTAGAGATCTCCAACGATCTGGGGAGCCAAGTCAACAAAAGTGATGGTGGACGACAAGACCCTTCCCTTTTAGTGGTTTTATTTTTTAGCCCTTTGGAGATCTCCAACGATCTGGGGAGCCAAGTCAACAAAAGTGACGGTGGACGACAAGACCCTTCCGTTTGTAGTGGTGTAGATAGTCACCACAACTATCATCCGACGACAGTCAAAAGTTGCCGGAGACACTTAGGCGACCATCAAAGCTGTACGTGGGTCCGATCTATGATCACCCGGCTTCGTCTTTCGTAGACCAAATGTCCGAGTCAAATAGCACAGCCTGTCTTGCGTTTCATGGTTGTCCTGGGGTATAGTTGACAAGCAGCAGCCGTCACAATGTACATGACACCACCAAGCGACGTTTCAATCCATTTCCCATCGACAAAACGTGGATAACTTGCGTTCCTTATTAGTGCAATACTCAACATCATAGAAAAGTCGTGTGGTTATCGAGAATGAAAAAACGAGTTGGCATCTATCGACCAAAAGTTCGTGGGACTTGCGACCTGGGTGACCTATATGCAGGCAACACCATACATTCGCACTGTGGACAACGAGTGGGCTTTGAAATACAGATAGTTAAAGAATACCCAAGCCTTCTATTGAAGTGATGATATGAACTACACATTGCCAAAAGCTTAAGTTATCTGATACTTACAGACAATCTTTGTTTTCTGGTATCAGTGCTAGTAAACTTGACTGAATGGGGTCAATGACGTCATAGCTGATTGCATCAAATGTAGATATTGCAATGTGTTGAAGAAAACCACTGATTGAGTGAAACACATCGAGGTAACAACCGTTTACGGCAGCCAATATATGTTATACAGCAATTGGCCTCAAAACCAAATATGTTTAGTTCTGATTTTTTGAAATTTCGACTTTTTGTCGTCATTTTAGTTCTCAGTTTTGCATTTTTTCTCCAAAAAGCGAAAACTGCGATTTATTCAGTCTGGACAAGGGTTAACAAAAATCAAAGCCACCTGGCAAGAAGCCAGCAGTGTGATCTACAATAGCTTAGTATCACTTCTATGCGTCCATTGGCATTGAGCTCGTTATTTTGACGTTTGCATTTTTGAGATGCGGCGATTCTTAACAGTGGGACACCCTAAAAAGCTTGACCGGGTTTTTGGCCTCCGGAACCACCCGGGGTTCTTCCGGGATCATCCGGGCGATGCCACGCGATTGGCCCTATGCAGTACAAACAACAAATATTCAGACCTAGTCACAACAGTCATAGGTCGTGGGAAATTTATGGAAATATACGTGTGATATCAGAACAAGTCGACGTTTCTACCAAGGAAGAAACCCCCAGATCTCTGATCCGGAGGACTACCACTACACATGTGACCAAGACCACAACGCTGCTAGAGTCCAAGAGCCTACATCGCAATTGGCCTTGACCACAGACCATGCCATGAATCCGTGCTGATTGTCCCGATTTCTCATACTCACAATGCTTGGACCCATGCCAGATGTCAACTGCCAGGTACAATGGTGCAAGTAGCGGGACTGTTGATATTGGCAGGCAAGGTTTGTTTTGTTGCTATTTTGATGCAAGGGATAGAGGTGAATGCTGTCAGTGGATCCTGCGAGGTACCCAATCCAGCAAATTAGCTGTTGTCGACGTCCAGCTTACGTTCCAAGGCTTCCAGTGACATACCTTGACTTGTATCAGCAACAAAGTTCCACATGTTGATATTGAATCACAAGCAGATGTTCGCTCGTTGCGTTAAAAGAATTGGGGGGTAATGTCACACCACCTACGTGCCCCTTATTGCGGAGGTTCGATCGTCCGATCGATTGCCCGTATCAGCTCTGTAAGCATGTAAGCAAAACAACGCGCCTGCCATCACCTGAGAGTCGTCGAGCGGATATGATGGGTCGTCCGCTCGAATGATCACTGTAAGCTGAGGAAGCGGACTGGTTGGAGTCACTTGACAATAACTGACTGGCGATGGCAAAGAAATGGCACCTCCAACTGAAGCATACAACAACTGAAGCATACAACAACTGAAGCATACAAGAGGTATACAACCGAATGTATGAGGCTTTACTGATAACAACTAACAATTGCAATTGTAAATATACCTAGGAGACTGAATTTCTATTTGGGAATACCAACATAACTGTACGTTCTTTGTGGAAATCGCTTTGCTTGACCACTTTGTTCATGTTACCATAATATATTGCTTTATGGTCATGGAAACTATTGCTAGAGTCAGAAAGGTGTAATAGGTTACTGTTGAACTCATGGGTTACTTGCTTGACATGCCGAATGATTGGTTAGTCTAGTATAAGTGTCAGTAGGTTGAAGGTCGGTTACTACAAAACTTTACACCAAAAAAATTGCCACAAATAGGCTTATCGGTATCTACCGGTCATGTAGTCACTAATTTATAACAAAAAAAATTTTGTGATTTTTTTTGATGTTTGACATCGACGGCTGGGGTTTGGGGTTTTCAAGGACCATCGCGCCTAACCGTATATTTTGAATTGATGAAGATTGCACCATCAAAGGCGGTAAACGAAAATCTAAAACATCCGTTACATTCAGCACGTCTCTATCTTTATAGTGATTGCCTAATAAGCCTCAATTTCAAAACTTTTTGGAACCAGATTTCATGCGATCTGACGTTTTTTGAGTTGTCATTTTTGCGATTTATTCAGTCGGGTCAAGGGTTTACAGAAACCAAAGCCATCTAGCAGGAAGCCGGCAATTTGATCTATAAGATCCAAGTATCGTCTTTTTCCATTCGTTGGTATTGAGCTCGTTATTGCACATTTTACGTGTTTTTGGTGCGACCAACCCCTAGGCCGAATGGGCCAAAATCGACAAATCGACAAATTCCCTCAAATTCCGTCAAACTTTGTCTAGGTGAAAAGGCCACCGGCTAAAACATAGTAGGCCATCTCAAAGTCGCTACTGACCAGCGTAAACCGTACTTTTCTCACCATTTCTCACCGTTATATGTGTCATTAATGAAAGACGAGAACACTATTACGACTAGCCATTGTGTCAATGGTTGCTTCCATTTTACTCTCAAATGTCACAGAGACGCTAGAAGATGCAATCATAGCGTAAGCTCCATTTATTGTTGGTGAAGCCGCTCGACGTCAAGAGAAAGATGCAGCAGCACCACTACAGCCAGGTCCCCGAAGGCGACTTCCCCCGGCGTCGATAACGATGACGACGACGAACAACGCCACTTTGGTGACGTGGTTATTCACCGAGTTATCCACACCATCGAGTTCTGTCTCAACTGTGTGTTGCACATGGCATCGTACCTTCGGCTGGGTTGTTGGCCGATGTCCATTAGACTAACCCGTGTACATAAGTCATACCAAAACGTAGCCACAAGAAACAGCTCTTTTCACATGATAAACATATCTACAGACATCAAAAGGTTACTAGTATTGATTCATCGAATGAGAAATGACACATACACATTCGTTGTCTATCACCATACTCTATGAAGCTTATTTGTGATCAACTGTACCAAAGTAAACCTTTCTCCAACTAAGAGATTCTTGATATGTTATAATCCTTTAGCATACGGCTTCAACTTTTATAAACCAAATGTCCGAGTCGAATAGCTCAGCTTGTCTTGCGTTTCGTGATTGTTATGGGCTATAACTAACAAGCAGCAATTGCCACGATGTACATGACACTGCCAAGCGACGTTTTAATCCATTTCCCATCGACAAAACGTGGATAACTTGCGTTCCTTATTAGTGCAATACTCAACATCATAGAAAAGTCGTGTGGTTATCGAGAATGAAAAAACGAGTTGGCATCTATCGACCAAAAGTTCGTGGGACTTGCGACCTGGGTGACCTATATGCAGGCAACACCATACATTCGCACTATGGACAATAAGGTGGGCTCTAAAAGTAACCAAAAGATTGGTAGCCACATTTACATCATAGACAAGTACCTACATTCAAGAATACCCATAACCTCTTGGCTTGTCGCATTCAATATTTTTAAATTTTTCCAATAAAACTAAGATTAACCTTATTTTTCAAGTAAATGTAACTTGACATCCGTTGAGTAAGCAAATGGTCAAGTTACTTCTGACCAACGGAGGATACTCGGCAGCTCCGGGACCCCCCAAATTCGTAAATGTCTGTAAGAGCCGAACAAGAACGTACGACGCTTCTGTCAAAGCAAACTGTTGACCCAAGCAAATCCGTGGTCCGCCATTGAATGGTAAATAAGCCCATCCCATCTTCTTCATTGCGGGATCAAACCAGCGTTCGGGGCGGAACTGGTTGGCATCCTTACCATAGATATCGGGGTCCATGTGCATGGCGTGAACCGAGTATAACAACGTCGTCCCCTTAGCGATGAACATGGGGTCCTGCCCTTCTGGTCCACCACCACGAGGCAACGTTGTGTCCTCAACTGCAACCTTGAAACTCTTCGGAACCAGCGGGTACATTCGCAACGTTTCGCTAATTACTGCTTGAAGATATTCACACTTTTTCATCAGCTCAAACGTGATATCATCGACGGAGTCGCCAAACCGGTGACGAACCTCTTCCCGAAGTTTCTGCCAGATTTCGGGGTGACGAGCAAGCTCCATCACCACAAACGAAAGGAGCCCCGCCGTCGTGTCTCTGCCTGCCAACAAAATGTTGAGGGCTTGATCACGAAGCACCTTGGGATCACGACAGTTTTTGGCTAATTCGTATAAGAAGATATACCCCAGACGACTAGCCTCGTCGAGATCAGCTCTAGACATGGCCAACGCCTTGTTGACGTAGTGATCACTAAACCGATGGACTTCATCGTTAAGTTGTCGGAATTCACGACCATCTTTTGCCCAGTACGCTCCCTGAAGTGCTACCCGTTGACTAAGGTAATCCTGCGACTGATCAAAGGCATGGCTAAAGTTTTCCCGTTCGGGAAACGCTGCTACCTCTTCAGGGGACCGAACAAAGCCAATGGTGGCATCGTTAAGCAGTTCCACACTTTCACCAAAGAGAAACTCGGTTGCCAGATCCACCGTAAGCCGGAAGAACAATTCCTGTAAATCAAACACCCCCAGCCGAACCCGAATATGGCGGACTAGCCGTTGCACGTGAGGCTCCAACATCTGGACGTGAGCCACTTGTTCTCGAGCAAATTGCGGGCGAAGCATCGTTCGGGAATGCTTCCATCCTTCGCCATCAAGAGTAAAGATACCCTCGCCTAAAAGGGGTCCCAACATCTGCTTTCTTTGACCGAACTGGTAATGGTTAAAGTTAGTGGCAAGCACGGCCTTGATGTTCTCGGGGTCCCGAGTAGTTACGGCAAAGTTACCTCCAAGGAACATCGAGAACGTCTTCTGGTGTGGCCAACGATCATCTCCATAGACGTGATGAAGATTGTGTTGAAGAATCCGTCCTTCCTTCTTTGCCTTGAGAATCGGGATCAAGTTGGCAAAGCCATAGACACCATCAGACTTGTGGAAATGAAATGGCAGACAGTTGGCTCGACGCTGTTTGCGATTAAACACAAGACGACCCACAACGATTTTGGTCGTGATCAACGCCACCACGACGGCCAAACCCAAGAGGAACATGGTCGAAGTCAATTGAATAGGGGGATGATTGAGATGTTTGTGGTGATTGCCGGCCTTTTAAAAGCTTAATTCTCGAGTATGCCGACTTTCTTGCCGACTCCCCTCTTATGACCTGCACACAATGCCCCCCACTCAATCTAATTCCGTTATAGTCAGCTCCCCGCGTTCCCCGACGAAAACATGGGGTAAAAAAAAAAAAGAAGCACAATGACACCAAAAGACTAAAGCCGCTAATTATGGGCTGTTTACAATAAGTATGATTTATAATTTCACTACCACGAGGCTTACTGTAGCTGATGATAATACCGAGGATGTCTGGTGTCCGCAGTTATCGGATGGTATCCATTACAACGGAACAATGGGAAAAAAAATATCGGAATGTCGATTGGCGATAATCTTACATATATTAGAGTGAAGTGGTCGTCGCCACCACGACACTACTTCGAGTTTAACCAACCGCAGAAAGCATTGCACAACACCCGCGCAAGCTTGACCACAAGGTCGTCGTTCTTGTTGTTGTTGTGAGGTTGTTGCGAGTAGCCGCCCAGTTGTTGGTGCCCCTGTTGTTGGTGGTATTGGGGTTGTTGAGGGGCGTGGTAGGCTTGTTGGGGCTTGGACACGTGGGAGTTTTGGTTGAGCTCAATCACCAACACCCCCAGGTTCTTCGGGTCGATGTAGTGGTTAAGGTGCAGATCATCGCACATCTGGTCCACCGCGGGCTTGATCTTAGCAATACCATTCTTCGAGTGTAAACCCTTACCGACAATCACCCGCAAGTGGTCCTCGCCATTGTTAACGGCTTGAGTGATACGCCGCAGCAAAATCGCCTCGGCTTCCTTGACGTACAAGCCGTGCAAGTCGATTTCGTCGGGTGCGGAGTCGGTGTTGTTGGCTTGGAACACGTAGTTGGCAGCTTCGAAGTTCTTGTCTTCGGCTTGTTCCAACACCCGCTTCAGCTCATCACTAAGCTGTTTCGCTCTCAGCTTGTCCCCCTGTTTGAACGCCTGCTGCGACTGTCTCAGTAACTCGGCCCGCTTTTGGTACAACCGGTCGGCCTCATCGCGCAACCGCTTGTACTCGCCGTCGGTGGCGTGGTTGTAGTCCTGCCCCTCGGAGAGCTTGACGCCGCGGTCGATGGTGTCGCCCATGCCTTGCCACTTGAACGAGAGAGAGAGAGGAAGCGAGATGCTGTGGTATTAGGTACAGCCACGAGGCGCTGTTATGACTCGCGGGTGTGCCTCGTCTTGGTCACGTGACTACATGAAACGGCCGCACGTATTGACGCACCAAGGGTTTTTTTTGATTGTTTTGTGATTGCTTTTTTCATGGTTGACATTGTTGTACATTGACGCATAACTGTAAATGGCTAGTTCAACTGCGGACACACGCGGGCCCCTTGGAAAAACACCCGTGCCGCCAGCCCGGCGCCCATGATCGACTTTTTGACGTGGCCATGGTCATCGTGGTCTTCGCCTTTCATCCCCGGTCCCTTTTCGTGGCCAGCGTATTGCTTCTTGTACACGTGGTCGTATACCCACGGGAAGGTGGTATTGGGTTCGAAGGTCTCAATGTATAACCCATCACGTTCATCTCTGGAGTAGGTGTAGAACATCTTCAAATGACGAGCCACTTCGTTAGTGACACGGTCGTTCATCTCGGGCGTAGGCTTGGCCAATAAGAGGTAGTCAGCAAGACCTTCAATCAATAATTGATTAAACTTGGACGGATCGCGCCAGTATCTCAATTCCATAGGGTAATCACGGTCGTAGAAGAACACATTAGGATCGGTAGCCGCAGTGGCAAGCTCAGTGGCCCGGTCTTGCCAGTGCTTATCACCAGTAGCAGCAAAGAGCATCGAGCAACACGAAAGCGTGGTGCCAGTGTTGTACAGCCACTTCATGTCGTCAACCTTATCACTATCAGCTTGCACACCATCTCGAATAAGCTTATCACCAGGATCTTGTAACACCTTCAATTGCCAATCAATGGCGCGAGCAGCAAAGTCAATATAGGTCTTTTGTTCATTGGGGATGTGACGAGCGATTTGAAGACAACACTTAGCCACTTCAGCAGTGGTACAAGCATTAAGGTAGGGCTTGGTGATGTGCCACTTCATCCCCCCTTTGGTCTTGGCCTTGGGGTCGTCGTTCCACCCTCCCATCAAGAAGAGAGTAAGCTCCCGCCCTTGGTCCAAGTATTGCTTGTCACCAGTAACTTCAAACGCCGAAAGCATCGCCAGACACACCTGGGCATCGTCATCATAGTAGATGTCCCGGTCGTCACCCCCGTTGTTCTCACAGGCACAGTAACCCTTAATCTTATTATTCTTGTACCGTTGGAAGATGGCAATGGCATCGGGGATCTGTTGTTTGAGCTCGGGATAAAGCCGAGCTCCATCAACCACCGCTTGCACCGCTACTGCCACCGCCCAGAGGACAAAGAGCTCGTGGCTATAGTGGCAGTCGCCGCGGGGACCGCAATTGACGAACTTACGTTCTCGGTCGGAGAAGTATAAGTTCCAGAAGTTGCGGACGATATCGTAGCCTTCGAGAGCCGGGTTTTGCAATGGCATATCAATGAGGATGTTTTAGGTGGAAACCACTAAAGCAGCAATGGTTGCTGACTTTATTAAGTGGCCGACTCGGCGGAGCGAGGGAGGGGGGCAGGTGGGACGCGGCATTGTGCAGGAGATACACATGAAACTAGCCCGGCGCACATGGGGTCTTCCCGCGCAAGTTACAGTGTGAAGTACAATGTACATACACTACGTAGAGGAAAAAGCAATATTACAAATCTGATAAAAAATCATTCATTACGTCATTAACCTTTATCTAGTCCTTGGCGTCCAACGGCTTTCTGACAATGTACAACATCATCGGGGTGAACAACCCTTGTTCGCCCCCCTTGACCAAGTTGACGGCAGCTTCTTCCAACGCGTGGGTCACCTTCTTCGACCCCCGGGGAGCAAGGCCAATCTTTTCCATGAGACCAACCCCTTCAGTGGTGATGAACCGACCCACCTTCGAAGTTCTGAACCAGGTGAAGTAGTCGCTGAAGGTTTGCACGTACTTGTACTCACCCGAAAGCGGGTACCACCAGGGGATTTCGTCGTCGTTGTCGCTCATGTCACGGGCGTATTCAATCTCGAAACCGACGTTCTTGAACGCTTCGTTGGCCACCTTGTACGAGTACATCTTGGGGATCCCGTCCCCAACCTCGATACCGTAGCAGATTTGCCGGTGTTCAGGGTTGTTTTCGTCGTACTTTTCCGTCATCACCCACTCGTAAACACCAAACACCCCACCGGGCTTCAACACCTTGTAGATTTCCAGGTACACCCCTTCGAGGACGGGGGCGTGCACGGTAGCTTCGATGGCGTAGACGGCGTCGAAGGAGTTGGGTTCAAAGTCCATTTGCATAAAGTCGCCTTTGACAAACGACAACTTGTTGTCCAAGTGGTACTTTTGCGCGTAGTGGTTGGCCCGTTCGATCTGGTAGTCGTTGTTGTTCAACCCGACGATTTCACAGCCAACAAACCGAGTGATTTCCCGAGCGGGACCACCAACACCACAGCCAACGTCCAACACCTTCATGTCTTCGGTCAACCCCATCTTAAGGGCCAAGTAGTGTTCGTGTCTCGCCGACGCTTGTCTAAACGCTTCCCCCTTGTAGTAACGGGAAAAGTGGAACGACGACCCCCACCCGTACTCGTAAAAGTCGGTGACGAGGTTGTAGTAGTGGTGGGTCAACGCCGAGTAGTCATCCAACCGCTTTTGTTCGTCTTCCTTGGTGACACCACCGTCAAAGTGACGAAGGTAGCCGTCAATGGCAGCATCGGTAGCCGCTTGGTCCTTGCCCAAAAACGCCGCCACCGCGCCCTTCTTGGCCCCTTCCTTGTGCATCGACTTGGTAAAGTCACGATCACGCTGCTTGTCCACAGTGTTCAACTTGAACGATTGTTCGGAGGTCTTGGTCGCCATGTTGAATAACTTAATGGATTTGTCTAAGTCGGGGCGAGTCGCACAATATTTATTTGTAAACAAAATTTTTCACTTAGTCGCCGGAGACCATGGGTGCATAACGCGGGTACGACGAAGGTTAGGGGGAAGGTGGAGAGCAATCTAGGGAGACAAAGGGATGATCTAATTTGGTAGTTGATTGAATTTATGTTAATGATTGACCCTATCCTCTTGAGAGTGGATTCCTGACGGATTTGTGTGGTTGGTGGGGAGAATAAGCCCATAAGTCGTCGTTTAGATCCTTATGTCTAGAACTGCGGCATCGGCTGCTTTCGACACGACGGCGCGCGCGCCTCTATACGACGACCAAGCTATACGACGAGCCATCGTTTACGAAAAGAAAAATAAGAAATGAGGTCGCGGTACGACCAACATATATGCACCGGTTATCCGGGGACATCGCCGACAGTGCCGTGGCGTTAATACCACGAAAGGTAAACAATCTCCACAATCTTAGGAATACGACGAATAAACCCCATGTCACCACTTCCTATCCGACCGATGTCACCCCATTCTTCAATTCACTCCACTTACATGATAGATGTTAAGTTACCAAAAGACTAGTTTGTCCTAATGATCTGGTCAATTCAAATTACCCTGAATCAAGTCAATAATGTTTCAACTCCAGAAGACATCTTCCAGGTGGGTCATTAACCAACTATGTTTTAGACAATTTTCAATTTTCACTTATCGTTTCCCCCACATTAAAGTTTGGTCGCGGTGTCGTCTATCTCGCACCATCGTCTCCAAGCCTTCCTCCCCTCCTTACCATCCATCCCTTCACACACATCACCACACTAGGCTTACGCCGACAATGATAACTCCTCCGGCTTCCAACACTACCTTCCGCCATGATCTTCGACTGCCAGGTCAACCCATCCTGCCGTATACTGATACTCCTGGTGCTGTTCATCAGAACCCCCTGATATCCCAACGTGTTCATGAACTCAAACAACTCATTGGCGAGAACGAAGATAAGACCGATCGTAACATTAGGGGACTTGAAGAGATTGCGTTGAAATGGAACCGAGCCGGCTCGAACACCCTCGACGAAATCCAGGCATCCTTGTCCTCAATCCAACAAGAAGTGGAAGACATCCATCGAAAGTTAAAGGCCAAACGTTCCGCCGCTAATAATCCTGTTGCCAACTACCGCAGACGCAGTAACATCACCCAACGATCTCCACAACGCAATTCCATCTACCTGAATGATACTTTGTCTCGAGTACCTACTGATGATATCGAACGTGATAAAACTTTGGATCTGACCTACGCAGCGTTGACCGCTGGCGAAGAAAGCTTTGAACGGTTAGCTATCGCTCCTAAAGATCCCATGGCGCCGTTACAGCGGTCGTTTGACCGAGCTCTGCCCCGAATGAGTCCTACTGTCCGTAACCGAGTCGATGACATCATTGGCTCCATGGGAGAAGTGGCCCGAGTGGCCACTCCCGCCAATAACGAAGTGGTGGCCGAGTTAATGACGTCGGTCAACGGCGTCATCGATGCGTTTAGTCTGTAAATTGCATTATTATCATGAAAAACCTCTATGTACAAGTTGTCTGCCATATTTTCCGATCTAAAACGTCTTGGGGGCCAACGACACAATCTTGTTGTAGTTCAACTCCCGCAACTCCTTCGCCACAACCCCACCGACTCTGGTGCCAAGAGGGTCTCCCAGCTTGTTGATCAACACGCAAGCGTTGTCGTCAAACCGCACCACCAGCCCGTCGGGACGTCTGAACGGAGCCTTAGTCCGCACAACAATCGCCCGGCAAATGTCCCGTCTCTTCACCCGGTTCAGCGCCGCCTGGCCGGTGATATCACTCAGCAACGGCTTGGCCTTCTTGACGACCACGGTGATTTGATCACCGACCTTGGCGAAATTTCTCGGGCCGTGGCGAAGCACCTTGATGCACTCAACCACCTGAGCCCCGGAGTTGTCGATGACGTTGAGGAGCGACTTTAAGTAGATCATTGGCGGGTTCCGATGGAGGGAGGGAGGTGTAAGACCTGCTTGGAAGGTGAAATTTTCTTTAACGGTGCGACATGGTAGCGCTGAGCGCGCGACTCTTTGAAAAATGGGTGGTTAAGAACCCGTGGTGGTGACAACTAACCCACACACCATCAACGTCACCTCCAACATTATGAGCCGATGGTTTCCGTCTCGAGTCATTACCGACCGCAAGTCCCGATTTCAAGGTTTCCACATCCCTTTAACCACATCTAAGGAAATTCCCAGTCTTATCGAACAGTTTTTGGCCGAGAATCGTTCGGCAAAGAGAGCATCTCACCCCCACATCTATGCCTGGAGGACCCAATCTGAGGCTGGTATCGCCCAGGGACATGATGATAATGGCGAAAAAGGTGCCGGAGCTCGTCTCTTGGATGGAGTGGTGCTAAAACACGATTTATCTAATGTATTGGTGATTGTCACTCGCTGGTATGGTGGTACTCCCTTGGGAGGAGCTCGATTCCGTCACATCATCCAAGCTGGCTTGGATCTGATCAAACAAAACTCAAAGAAAATCTAATGGCATTAATCACGACTATCTCCTTCATACCTTGTGCATTGTGGGCGCATTTTCATGAGAAGCTGTCGGCATCGGCACATACCGTAAGGCCGATGTTTTTTTCTCTCGGCCTATACCATTACCGCGTGGTTCCACCTATCAATCACCAATCATAAATGCCAAAGTTGTGGGACATATTGGGAGTAGCAGCATGTGGCTGGGGAGTGTACCAGTGCTTTGTGGCTCTTCCACTTCCTGAGCATCTCAAAAATGGCGGTAATTTCCAGTTCCTCACCAATTGTGGGGTGTTTGTCCTGTTATTGTATGCCATCTACAATTTGATTGGGTTACCCCAACTGAAGCGGTTCCACACGTTGGTTGCAGCTCTTGAGTTTGAAATTACCGTGGCCTACTGGTACTTTAAGTTCTTCAGCCCGGGACTGATCAATACCGATAGTTATACCATCAAACTCATCGATGATTTGCTGTTCCATTTGTTTCCCTATATTTACATTTTGGGTAAACGTGTGCCGCCAGTGTCTTTTAGACAATTTGCTACCATCGCCGCCGTTGGCTTTTTGGGGTACTGGGCTTACATTGAGTACTTAGTGGCTTTTTGTGATGCCATCTACCCGTACCCGTTTTTGCGGGGACAACCATTACTGGTAAGAGCGTGGAACATTGCCGTATTCTACGTTGTGGGATTGATCCAGTACGTGGTGGAAAAACTTAAGCCATCATCTCCGGCCAAAGTCAAACAAGTGTGAAATCATCAATGTATCATTATTTTAGACCTAATCTAGACATTTTTACCTTTTAGATGCGCTTTTTCATTTGCAACTTAGTGTCACGAACAAACACTCCGTATAATGCCTTGGTGGCGAGGAACAGCATGAATGCCACCGTGCCCACCGCCACAAATACCACCACTCGTTCCTGTTCGGTATCGACGTTGAGGAAGTTGTAAGGATAGGTGCCTCCGGGAGCAATGAGCTGCTTGAGCCACCACCAGTACCCCGCAGTCAACACTGCCATCACCGTTAATGCTGTAGGCGTGGAAAGAGTCCACGGAGGCAGAAACGCAAGGTAGTCAATGAATAACAGCACTACGGGCATCAAGTGAATGCACAAGTCGGTCAGAAGCGGCAACTTGAACTTCAGCGGGTCCTCAACCAACAAGTTGATGAAGAAGATCCGCAACGGCCAGTAAACCACTGCAACCACGAACTCAAGGGCCATGCCGATGGGATGAAGCAAGTTCTTCAAGTTGAACAACGCTGCCAGCTTGGTAAGGTGAGCAGCCACACCGACGCCAAACACCACCAACGAATAGGCAAGCAGCAAGTTGGTCAAGAACTGCCAGTGGCCAGCATCCTTAAGATGAGGCGGAAGCTGAGCGGAAAGGTTCCGGACAAGGCCAAACACGCCGATGGCAAACGACGTGGCACATACGGTTAACGCCCACCGATTTCCTACTGTCCGAGTCATGATGGCAACAGAGATAGTAAATGGAAAATTTGTTTTCACGTACCGGAAATGGAGATGACTTCGCCAAAGGCAATCTTACGTATGCTTAAGGTACGCCTATATGTAGGAGGAGGGGAAGATAGCGCAACGGCTGGGGTAATCCATCTCGTCAAAGAGATTGGGTATGATCTCATAGTAGGGGCTCTAACCAGCTACAGGTAATTAACGACAAAAAACCTCTCGTTTGCTTCTCTATTTACAAGCGACTGTTGTGGTTTAGTTAGCAATTACACGAGGCACGAGAGAAAAGTTTTCCTACTCCGAAATAGGTTAAGTGTCGTTTGGTCACTAGCCTCACATTTTTTTTTTCTCCTTCGGCAAAGGTGGCGGTGCACCACTTGGCAGCAAGCGAAGGTTTGTGAGCATCTGGGGCTTAGCACCGTCGAGCCACCGAGACTAAACGGTGACTCCGGAACCACCAAAACCAAGTATTAGTGGTTTACGTAACCTAGTTATGGGGAAATCAGGGGAGAATCGTGGGGTTTCGGAAGCGACGGACCTTGGGGTTACTTCCGAAAAGATCTAGACTTTCGCTGTAAAATCCCCCGCAATCTTTCAATGTCAAAAGAAGACATCGCGCATGGATTGCGGGTACAGACCCCGTCGGTAACCATTATACTGTATATCCCATCACTAACTCCTATATGACTATAACTACTATCTCTCCTACTTCTTACCCAGGTCTTCCTTCAAGGTGACAATCTCGTTCATCACAAGCTTGTCATCGGTAGAATCCTTGTCCAAGCAGAAGTAACCCACCCGCAACGCCTGGAATCTCACGGTGTTGTTACCGGGCTGTTCCTTAACGTTGAATTCCAGTCCCTTCACCTCGACGTTCATCGGCGACTTGGCTTGCACTTCGGCGAGCGCCGGTTCCACCTTAGCTCCCTTAATCACCTCTTCCGAGTCGGAGTTGATGTCGGCCAAGAACCCATCAGGGTGAGCCTGGGGGTTTTCCAGCTTGAACAATTGCTTGTACACTCTCACTTCGGCAATGTCTTGAGCATCAGCAGGAACCCATTGGATGTAGGTCTTGGGCTTCTTGGTGGAGTCCTTGTCGTAGTTGACGTGGACTCTGACCACGTTACCGTCAGCATCGCGGTCGATATTGACGAGGGACACGGTGTGGGGCACCTTCATGAGCCCCACCGGTTGGTCGGGAGCCAAACGGAAGTATTCCTTGTCGGCCGGTTCTTCTCTGACGTCCAGAGCATCGATGTAGAACTTCTTGGTAAAGGTAAGCTTACGCGAACCAAACTTAGCGTCACCGGGCTTGTAGGGGATTTCCACTTCTTCGGCAAAGTCGTCATCAACATTGTCAATCACCACTTCCACCGGGTGCAACACCATCATCAATCTGGGAGTGGTCTGGTCGAGGAACCCTCTCACCGCCAGCTCAAACCGCACCACTTGAATGTTGGTGGTGGAGGTAGTGACACCAAGGGTGTTAATGAACGATAAGATGGCACCGGGAGGAACCCCGCGACGACGAATGGCTTCGAGCGTAAACAACCGGGGGTCGTCCCAGCCTCTGACGATACCTTCGTTGACCAACTTGGCGATCTTCCGCTTCAGAAGCACCGTCCCGGTGATGTTGAGCCGGCCATATTCTCGTTGCGCCGGACGGTACACCTTGAGCACGTCACACAACCATTCGTACAGTTCCCGCGACAACTGGAACTCGGTGGTGCACAACGAGTGGGTGATGTGTTCGAAGGAATCGACGAGACAGTGGGTGAAGTCGTAGGTAGGGTAGATCTTCCACTTGTCGCCGGTACGGTGGTGGGAAGCGTTAAGCACTCGGTAGGCGACCAAGTCCCACATTTGCGGCGACGGCAGTTTCAAGTCCTGCTTCATCCGCAACGTGGCTTCGCCAACACCGTACTTGCCGTCCCGCATCCCCCGGAACTCGGCGAGGTTCTGTTCGACCGTTTTGGCGCGGTGGTGACAGGCGAACCGTTCACCACCCAAAGTACCATCGGCCTTGAGCCCCCGGCCTTGCTTCATTTCCTCAGCGGTACAGGTGCACACGTAACCATAGCCCAGCTTGATGAGACGTTCGGCAAGGTAGTACAAGTCGTCAAAGTAGTCACTCAGGTAGGTGACCTTGTACGGCTTGAACCCCAACCACGACACCATATCCAAGATCGAGTTAAAGTAAACTTCTTCCTCGGCTTCGGGGTTGGTATCGTCGAATCTCAAGTAGCAGTTACCATCCCAGTGTTTGGCATAACCGAAGTTGACGGCAATGGCCTTGGAGTGACCAATGTGCAAGAACCCGTTGGGTTCGGGAGGGAACCGGGTGAACACCTTACCGTCAGTAGCCTTCAATTCCGACTTCATCAACTCGGGGTACTTTTGCGGTTGCTCACCGGGCTTGTGCAAGTCGCCAAGGAACCCTTCCGAGAACATCAGCCGTTCCGGTTCCAGTTGCTGCTTGGCCGCCGCCGCGGCGTCCTTCTTGGGGGCCTTTTTCTTCTCCTTCTTCACCACGTCCCGTTCGTCCTTGGGCCCAATCTTTTCCAAGAACAACGCATCGATCGTCGGCTTGAACAATTGAGCCGGAGCCCACTTCAACGCCGGCACCTTACGGAGCTCACCCAACACTTTGGGCAAGCACGAGTACCGTTCGGTGGTGATACGGTCAAGGTTAGCGTCGACGTACTTGGCGATCTCGGCCTTGGTGTCGGCTTCGCTCAATTCGCAACCAACCCCAGCAGCAGCATCGAACGATTCTTCGTCAACAGCTTTAGCCAGGTACAAGTACTTGATGGCTTCGGTCACCTGCAATGCCGTTTTGACGCGACCATGGGCAATGGCTTGGATCAAAAGCGTGCGGTGGGGGATGTCACCTTGCTTCAGTTCCACCGCTACTTGTTGGACAAGAGCCAATTGCTTGGGGTCGAGGGTGACGTCGTCGTCGAGGTCTTGGGTGAGGATCAGCTCCAACGCCAGCGCTACCTTCTTGTTCTTGACAATTTCCTTGGTTTTCTTTTCGTCAAGGCCCACCTTGGTGAACAAGGCCACCAACTCGTCTTGCGATGACATGTCTTGTGGGTTTGGTTTTTCCCTGGTGCGAACACTTGTGGCTGGGGTAAATTGAGGCGAGGACGAGCTTAAGGGGACAAGTGTCCAATCACCGCGTTTATAGCCGAAAAATTGGTTAGGGACTATTTGACTATATATTACTTGGAATGACTAACATGATTGAGTTTCTTTTTCTGGTGGTTGCGGTGAGTCATAGGGAGACAGTAGGGTGAATCGCGCTTATCGCACTATGATTGAGATAAAGATGTTAACGGTTTAAACCACAGATTGATACCGGAATTATTAATATTATAGTACAGTAAGATCATGAACAGGTCTAAAGCAACATGTGGACCATGGCAAGCCCGGCTACGGCATACGCCGGAGCTAACAAGGCCGCCCCCGCTTCCTCAGTAAGGTGGGGAGGAGCCAGCGACGCCGAAGCCAGCTTCGAGGTAGCAGCCACCGGAGGTTGGGGGTTGGGTTTGCCACTGTCAGTCACTACTGACGACAGCTGATCCGGTCCCGCTTGCGACGGGGACGATTTGGTCGCATGGTTGGCGTGATCGGTTTGCTTAGACGGTTGCGATAAATGTTGCGACGGTAACCCCGAGTGTTGGGAGGGCAATACCGATGGTTGGGACGCCAATTGGGACTTTTCCAAGGGCGGCAACGATTGTTCGGCCACCACCAACGATTTGGCGGTGGGGGAAGCCGTTTGCGATAATTCATTAGCTTGAGGAAGAGATCCAACAACAGCTGATTGAGCCGCCGATTGAGCTGCCGATTGAGCCTTGATGGGCGACAGCACCGCAGCCCCAGCCGAAGTGGTAGCAGCGACGGGAGCGGTGGCGGCAGCCATGGGGGCAGCGGCATCGGTAACGTCTTCACCGGCACCACCAAAGAGACCACCAGGCAACACTCCGACCAACGCTGCCATGGGGATAGTACCCGAGAACTGAGCGTAGATCGACGAGTATAACCCAATCACCAGCGTCGCCTGAGCTCCCGTCACCAGGGCAGAAACAAGCATCTTTTCGTAGTTGTCAGGGTGAGCAGTGATGTAGGCTTGGTCTCCCGAGGTGAAGCCAAGTTCGGAGTCGACACCAAAGTCCAGGTCGGTTTTCACCGAGTCAATGTTGATGGCCAACTCCGGCACCTCGCCTTGGTACAGATCGTAGGCCTTGGAGTATTGGTCCTTGTACTGTTGGATGATTTCAGGAACGGTGATTCCAAGCTCAGAAGCCACCGCCAGCGCGTACACGTCGGGAGCAATGGTGTAGTAGAATTGACCATCTGACAGCGTGCCGTACTTGTTCAATTCGGCACCTTGTTTACCAGCAATGACGTTGGCCCGCTTGTCCACAGTGGGAGAAGCGGTGATTTGCGGCGGCACGGCGTCGGCAGCGACAACGGCCCCGGCTAAAGCACACAAGTAAACGAACTTCTGCATCTGTTTGTGGGTGGTTTCAGAGCTGGGAATCCGAGGAAGTGGGGGTGTTATATATCACATAGGGCAAATGCAGGGATGACGTGGTGTACACGGTGCATTTCGGTTGGTACCTGAAGACGATGAAGCACCCCAAAATTCATGTACCGATTGGGCCAGACGGTAAACAGCTGCCGAGGCCGTAAAAAGTTGGCGTAGGTCGATGCGGTCACGCGCCGTGTATATCGGGTATCAGGGTAGGTGTCTGTCGTAAGTTTGTCGTGAAATGGTCGTATATGGCGACTACATGGCCTAAATAGGCAAGCGACGAGGAGTATTTTTTTCGAGATAATATGAGGTGACACCGAACCCAGTGTCGCGTCAATCACAGCGGAGATGATGGCTCAGGAACATGGCGAAAAGTACCCCATTAAGCATGTGCTTTATTTAGATCACGTCCACGTTGCCTTCTGTGGTAATTGTTGGATTACATTAATTTCAGTTTGGGTTATTTTTTCGAATTAACTAAAGTGAGATGGCAAAAAAACGTAGAATACCACATTTTGACTTGCTACTCGGATGAATGTTTCACCACTGTTTCCAACGGAAATGTGAGACTGAGGCAGATTCACACACTACCGAAGCTAGAGTGAGGCGTTGGCCACAGTAGTAGAAGTGCTCCTGACGATCCACCCCATCACTGACGCCAGATCGTCACCGTGTTCGATACCCTCCACGTTGGGGGCACCATCAAATTGTTTATCGATGATTGAATTGAGGTTACGCTTAGTGTCTGACAAACAATATGTCTCGCATGGAAACGGCTTTTTTATCGCTTTTATTGGTGATGCCTCGATATGGGGAAGTTTCGCAAAGATGTATACACGAGCTCGCTTACGAGCCGAATCCGGTAGTGCGTATGTCCCAATCCATCGTTAGTGAGACCATCGGAATGGTGTCAGCACAGGCAACAAGATACCGGCGGAAGGAGCAGTGTCGGCATTGATGGAGTTTGTCGTGATGCCACACCTCTTATTTGGTAATCTAAGGTAACTTTTTGCGGTTGTTGGGGTGTCTATGGTCAAGTCTAAATGTGGGTAAGGGTAAACTGCGTGGGGGGTTATCTCAGATCGAGCGTTAGAGCCGACACGATAGATGCCCAGCGGTCGGCGATTGACCTGTGAATACCGTGATGACCAAGTGTACTGGAAATATCTAGTTAACGATGACCCAAAGTGCCACATTTGAACTCCAAACTATTAACCTAGTTTGTTTATTTGGCGTAGATTTACAATGATTCCAAAGTCACGGTAATTGCCCACCAGTTTCTTACCGACATAACATCAGACGATGTTGTCGGATTATGATTCCTGCCAATAATCGTGTCTGCTTGAAGATTACCAGCCTATAACAAGTAACACGTGGTGGTTTCGTCTAATTTTAGCCATCTGACAATAACCTATCTCGATGAGATGTACTAGTGGAAAACAAAGCGACTCAGATTTACAGGGTCTTGTTTAGTAAGATACTATGCCATTAGCATCTTTGTATTACGAATAGGCCCCATGGGGGCCTCATTCCAAAAGTCTCAGCTCTTCAACTGGGTAATTCGTAACATCAACACATCTAATAGCCATCAAAAAACTTTTGAAAGGGACGCTTTACATTTGTCAAGGGCAATTCTATTTCGTACCAATCGGCATGTCTTGGTTCTTGGTGAAATATTCATTTTGATGTCTTGTGCTGCTATAGTATGTTTTTGATACAATTCAAAAACTTCTAACTGAAAACTTCAAGGAAATTCCGCAACTCAGTCAATCTTCTATTGGCATCACAACAAGAGGATCGTTATACTTCCCGAAAGCTCGTCTTGACGTATAAGTAATTGACTTTGCCGTACTAGTGTCTTCATTCTGCACCGTACTCAATAATCAGCCAAACCACGTGGATTATTAGTCAAACAGAAACACAAGATAATCATTAACAAATCTTGCTTACACTGAAACCGTTGGTTTTTTCATCATCTCCACATTTCACGGTGACGTCAGACGTCGGATTGAGTCAAGTGCGACTCTCTATTATCAACTAACCGGTACACCGCAGCCCACAAACCAGTCTTTACCATTTCCCCACGCCAAGCCGAGCTGGATTGATAATACCCATTCCATCGCGTTATTCAATCCTTGTCGGCTAGCTCATACAAACGTCATCCGGCATCTCAGCAATCATGGCGACTCCAGCATCGTGGCGACAGTTCCAGCTCTTTGACTTTACCCCGATACGTGACCCTAATAGCTCGGCTGATGAACCAGCGTTATGGAGTGATGCTTCAGTGTCGGCAATCACCGCTACCTCGGAGTATCTCATCGTCGCTGACCACAGTGCTTACCTCAAAGTGGCATCCACCACCGACTTCACTCTCCAAGCTCAATTCATTGCCTATGACCTCACCTACCGCATTACCTTTGTGTATCCAGTCCCAAACCTGACGATGGTGGTGACATTAGCTGAATATCAGGGACAACCGGCGGTGATTAAGTTGTGGGATTTGAGTAAAATTGTTGGTGAATCGGGCGAGCAAGATCTCCGCTACCAGTACCACTCACAGGTGAGTGTGACCAATGGTAGCAACTCGTATCCCGTGGTATCGTTTGACTTTACTCCTGACCTTGCTTGCTTCGCTGTCGGTTATGCTAATGGCAAGGTAGTGTTGGTTCGAGGAGATATTTTACGCGATCGAGGCAGTAAGCAACGGGTGGTGTACGAGTCGAATAATCCGATTACCAGTGTTCATTTCCATCACGATTGGGAGTCACAGGTGCTTTTCGTCACCACCACTCTGCAAGTGGTCACCGTGCTCACCGCTGGGCGTAACCACGGGAAGCCACAAAAGGTGTTACTGGGACTGGGAGTCGACGTCCACTGCAGCGACATTACCCCTGAACTGCATCAATTGGTCACTGGTACTCCTACGCACATTAATTTTTACGATCCTCAAGCTAAGCTAAAGGCTATTAAGTACGAGATTGCCAAATCACGAGTGGTAAGTGTCAGTGAGAATTACCTACTTGTGGCTACTACCGAAGAGACGGGCGATCGCCATAAGCAACTTGTATCACGGGTGATCATATTGGACTTAAAGCATAACCATGTGGCATTTAATCTTTTGATTCCGCGAGCGATGATTCGTGACGTGTTTGTTACTGGTCCCGTCGTCTACTTGCTGTGTAATGATGGGGTATTGTACAAAATCGAGGAGAAACCCATCAATCAGAAAGTGGAATTGATCATGCAACGGCAGTTGTTCCAAGTGGCGTACCTGTTGGCTGAAGATGCTAAGTTGGGTGATGCGTTCCTATTGAGAATCCAAAAGCTCCACGTCCAGTTTCTTTACGATGAACAAAAATATGATGAAGCCATTCAGGTGGCTATCGATACATTAGATTTGTTTGTCAAGCCCACAACTATTGATGATGAATTCGATGATTTTGTCATGTCAATCATCATTAAATATAATGAGACGGGGTCCATCGCTAGTCTCACCGAATTCCTCCTGGCACTTTGGAAAAAGGGACTTGCTACCAACGACCACGTTACATTATTGCTTTGTTGCTACTGCAAATTGAAACAATTGGATGAGCTTAATGAGTTCATTGAAACCATCAATGTTGATGACCCCAAACTTCAACTGTTGGATTTCCCCTTGCTCATTAATCTTTTCAAAGAGTGTGGGTACTACGAGCTGGCGATCAAATTGCTTCAAAAGTTGAACCAACCCAATTTAATTGTGGAAATTCAACTTAAAGATTTGCGTCAAGCCAAAGCGGCATTACGGCTCATTAAGCAGCTTTCGGTGGATGATTTGTTGTTGATTATGATTGACTACAGCAAAACGTTGTTGGACTATCATCCCATCGAAACCACCCAATTGCTTATCGAAGTGTTTACCGGGCAATACTCTCCTGACACCGAAGATGAGGACCATGCGGTGATAGCAGCTCTGGCTCCGGAGGAGACCAAAAACGAAGGGGTTGTCCTTAATAGTTACCAGGCCTTTGTCGCCTATTTACTGGGTCGCAGTGAACCAAGTGAACAGGAACAACCCGAGGCTTCTCAAGCACCCACCTACCTTCCGCCTCGTCCCCATCTCATCTTTCCGTCGTTTCTCAATCATCCCAACGAGTTTGTCATTTTCCTCGAAGCATGTCTTTCTAGTTACGAAAAGTATCAAGGGAATGTTAGCGATAAGAAGGAGATCCTTTCCACGTTATTGGAAATGTATTTGAAGCTTGCTCATGGCGAAGAAGGTGACGAGTGGATGACAAAAGCCACGGACCTTGTTAAAGCTCACGGTGGGTTCTTCGATGACCTGCTGCTTTTACTCATTAGTCACATCTACGACTTTGACTTTGGAGAGATTGCTGCTAAGGAACAGCTGGGGTATCAGCTGAGTCTATTTGCTCTGTACCAGGCCAATGGTAACGTATCGGGGTGTATGGGGATCGTCCGGGAATGTGGCTCGACTAAACCCGAGTTTTACCCGTTAATGCTCAAGATGCTCGTGCTGCTGAAGGCGGCGTTTGACCAAGCGACGGCGGCCGATTTCCGGTGGTTATTGGATGAAATTAAACGGCACAAGCTCATGACGCCATTGGAGATCCTCCAGACGCTCACGCTGGCAGGACAAGACTACGTGACGTTGGGTCTTGTCAAGGACCATATGATTGACTATATTGAACAGCAGCAACGGGAAATCACTAACAACACCAAGCTCATCGAGCACTACGAACAGGAGCTGTCGGCTAACTCATTGAAGCTTACTGAGCTTACGTCGAAGCCATTTGTGTTACAGAATACCAAGTGCAGTGAGTGTGACATGAGGCTTGACTTCCCCGTGGTCCACTTTAAGTGCAAGCATCTGTACCACCATAAGTGTCTTTCCAATAACCTTGTTGCCACCACTCAGATCGCCAATGGTAGTGCCGGGCTGACGCTGGCATTGCATTGTCCCAAATGCTTTCCTCACGTTGATGATAGTCGTGATTTTACGCTGACCGATGAAGTGGAGATGTTTGATCTGCTTTTAGCTGGTAGCAACGATAAGTTCAAGGTGGTGGCAGAGTACTTGGGTAAAGGGGTGATGGAGTCATCGCTGACGACCATTGAGAGTTGAATGACAGAGATCTAACCGGATCAACTGACGACCGTTAAGTGTCTGACAACAACTATCTAACCGGATCAACTGACGACCGTTAGGTGTTTAATAACAAAGATTCAACCGGATCAACTGATGACCGTTGAAAGTTGAATAACGACGGTTTAAACGGATCAATTTTGAGACCAAAAAATATATGATAGAAGGAATCTATGATAGAGTGAAAATCAATCGCAAGATAAGTAGTCAAATTCAATCTTTATGTAACAGAAGGTATAATTCAAACTACGATAAATGGTCTATTTGCTAGTTTATGATGGTTTGTGGTTAGTGACTTTCCCCATTACGTAACCCCGCACCGATCGATCATCACATGACTCGCAGACAAATTTGTCACATTATCACATGTCGGTCGCCGTCTCCGGAAACGCGTCACCGCACCCCATATCGCCCTAACAATCCCTCCCCCCCGCCCCACCGTGATTGAGGCGCAGCCAATTTCCTCAAGTGGTTACCACCATTGCCATCAAAGCTCTCATTTTTGAACTCGTTTAAAGGACTATCTAACCCATAATCATACCACAACTAGGGCTAGCTGTCTGGTGCTCACGTCATCTCGCTAGGTTTGCAGCCAAAGCACGATGCATGCACCCTATCCTATACCCTGATTAGGGGGCAGAGTCGTGTGAGCGACCCTGGTGCCGACTGAGTGAAAAATCGCCCATCGCCACCTGGTGACCACCAACTGACTTGCTAGCGTCCACACTACCGTTTACCTAGAGCGATAAGCCCTATCAGGTTAGGGGACCGGCTTGTGTCATCGCCAGTAAATCGCACTCGTTCCACAGCAAGCGACGCCATGTGCGAACCGGTACGGTTGCCACTGGTGCGATGGTTAGCTCGGAACCCCATAACCTCGTGTGTTTCATCATCCCACGTTCTCTTAATTACTACCAATAACTAAACCATGAACCTCTGAATTGGACCAAGTTATGGGGCAGATCAATTGACGACGCTGGGCGCCTCAATTGGTCCCGATCCTTCCTCGGTCTTCCACACCTGGATTTCGAGCCACAGTGGAAAATAATAAAAAAACCCCCTCTCATAGTCAGCCAATAGAGATAACCAATCAACCCCCCTACCATCAAAATCTAGTGTTTCCATTAATTCCAAGCAATAGTCCACCTTCAATTGCTGTCTAAATGATATAGCCCTAACTCATCCAGCCCCTGTTCTTTTGTCTAGCGGGGACACCTTCCTCTCCCCCGTGTAGGCTCGTTTGCTATAAAAAGTATATTCCGTTGCGCGTTCCTAGAGTCGTAAGGAGGCCACGCAAATTTTTCTCCCGCTAACCACTCGTCAAAGTTGCCCTCCCACGATGTCGACGTTTAACGATTCCACCTCGCTGTACTCGGGTGCTTCCGGTGCTAACCCTCCCCACTACTCGGCGACTGCCCCCTCCACCGGTGCCACCGGTGCTGCTGGCACTTCTGGCGTGTCCGGCTCCACCGGTGCCCATGGCGCTTCTGGCATTGCCGGCTCCCACCAACACTCGCTGGTGTACCAATTGATCACCTGGCAAGACCCCGCCAAGACCGGCAAGGTGTTTGGCTCGATTGTCCTCACTCTTTTGGCGTTCAAGGTCGGCAACCCCATCAACTGGTTCTTCCACATTGCCTACATTGGTCTCATTATCGCCGCCATTGCCGAGTACGCCGGCAAGTTGATCAACGGCCAAGGGTTCGTGTCGAAGTACAAGCCTCCTGCCCACAAGAACATCGCCCCCCGGTTGAAGAACGAAGTGTTCCCGGCGTTGGCTGACGCCATTGGCAAGGGCGAAGACAAGTTCCTCCGCGTGGTGTACGCCCAGGACTTTGAGTGCACGTTGAGAGCGGCGGCGATGCTGTACCTCTGGTACAAGCTCACGTCGTGGTTCTCGCTCTTCACCCTTATCTTCATCGCCGTCGTCGGCGTGTTCACCGTGCCCGCGTTCTACGTGAGAAACAAGAAGGAAATCGACGCCGTGGTGTCGCAATACTACCGCTTGATCAAGAACAAGACCGCCGAAGCCACCTCCGACATCAGAAAGCAAGTGCAACCCCACCTCGACAACTTGGCCAAGAAGTCGGGCCCCCTCGGCAACTTTGTCCAGCTGAAGTTCCCCACCAGAACCGCCGGCTCCACCGTCGGTAACAACACCGCCTCGTCCTACGGTACCGGGGCTGATGCCCACGTTGGCGCCTCGTCCGGGGTGTCGAAGTCGTCGACCTCGGCCACCTCGAGAGCCGCCCCCGCGTCGTCGTCGTCGTCGACGTCGGCGTCGCAATTCCCCTCGGTGCCCAAGTCGTCGCTCGACCCGTCGGCCGGCTCCACCTACGCCTCGTCCCACGTCGGCTCCACCCCGGCGTCGTCGGGGTCGACCTACGCCTCGTCCCACGTCGCTAGCCACACCCCGACCGACGACGACTTGGACCAATTGGCCAAGGACATCCACGCCAACGCCTCCACTAACAAGTACTAACGGAGTAAGTAAGTTTAAAATAAATAACCCTTGCCCTAATTAATTAGCTACCGCCGCTTATATATACACGGCTTGAGCAACCACTCGCCCTCGGGACGTTGCTGCCGTTTGCGATCAAACTCTTCCTTGTTCAGTTCCCGCTCAATGAACTTCTTCTTTCTTTGTAATCTGGCTTCCCGTTCAGCAACAATGTCCGCCGACGGCTTGAAGAATTCGAACCGAGTAAACATCTTGTTTTCGTTATCGGTGTGCTTGTGGTAGAACCCTTGGTGCTTGAGAGCTTCGACAAACTCGTCCCCGTTATCGTCAGCAAACCGAGACTTGATTTCGGCGATCCACAACTCGCCTCGAGGACCAAGAATCCGGTGGGCTTCCTGGATGAAGTCGAGAAAGTTCGTACCCATAAGCGCGAGAGAAAACACCACGATCGAACACAGATTGTCTTCAAGAGGTACGTTCTTGATATCAGCCACGGTGATGTACTTGTTTTGCTTCTTCAAGTCGAACGAGTGGACGGTGATGTTAGTTCTCCGCTTCCCCTTTTGTTGTCTGACAAACTTAGCAAGGTCCTGAGCGAGCTGAGCTTCACCACATCCCATGTCGGCAATCACCACTTCCTTATTGGCCATCCCGGGGAGACCACCGGGAGCATTAACGGGTTTCTTCGCCCTCAGCTTCACCTGGTTAACAAACACTTCCACGGGGTTTTCCGGCCACAGCTTCACTTGTTCTCTGAACCCAGTGTGGTACTCTTCAAAGAGTTCCGGTTGCTTGGTTATAAGGTCAAGAGCGGCGTCGGAGGTGGTGGTGTAGAGTTGTTCGTTGATCCACCGGAACCGAGACCCCGAAAGCTTCGCAAGCATCTTTTGTTGGAGAGGAGTAAGCTTAGCCGTAGGAGCGGGAGCAGCAGCAGCGGCGGAAGTGTCCTTCTTGGTCAGTTTCTGCTGTTTTTGCAGTTTCGGTTCCGATTGACCCTCGGTGTCATTGTCATTGGTAGTGTCATCATCGTCTTCTTGTTCACGGTCGACCTTGGCCTTTTTCAGGGGAGGAGGGGGGTTAGCGGCTTCACGTTCCCGTCGACGTTTCTCTCGCTTCTCCTTCTTCTTAAGCGACTTGGATACCCCGGTATCCTCGACGACCTTGGTCTCCTTGACGTTCCAGCCCTTGACTTCGAATAACGGCATGGCGATGAGATGAGTGCGCTGCGATCTGATAACGCATCTCCATAAAGTGAGCCAAATGGTAGTAAATGCCACCAGGGCAATCTGGGGAAGGAGATGGAAATAATGGATTCCAAATAAACTTTCATATCACCTCAAAACCTTCTAACCAAATTTTCCACAAGTACCATTTCATGCCTTGTAAATAGCATGGAAAAGTAATCACGGTACAAGGGCATGACGTCAGTGATAAATCCGTTAATTCAAACCGTTAGGCAAGGCTGGGTATAAGCCCATGTTTCTTGGTGCATTTTCATTCGTCTGCCTTTCAAGCCAAGCCTTTGCCTCACCATGCATCGGCTACCCTTTTTGTACCGGTTATTCAAAAACTCCCCCCTATATTAATGCCTCACGATCAACTGTGCTGATCATATAATGAAAAAGTCTAGGTTAGTGATCTCATTGAAAAATTTCCTTACAACTTTCTTAACAAACCGATCAGTTCTTCATAATGGTTCCATAGAAGATTTAATTGGATCTACCGTATAATTGGCCTTGGCGTAGCTGCTTGAAGAACCCGCGATCGGGTCAGATTGCCGAGTGAAATATGCGGTTAATCCTGAAAAGGAGCCCTTGGACCTCCACAATTTTAAACCAATGCAGCCCATACCCAATACCATCAACCTAGATTTACTTAAACTGATCCAAATGACCCAAAAACATGTCGATATCATCCCGTAATCTTGCCCGACCGATGTTCGGCTTGCCGCTAGTCCTGTCGCCGTGAGTGCGCGCTTATTGCCAGCAGTCACATACAATATATCCGGAGACAAAGCGACGACATCATGAAGTGGCTGATAGCGTTGTGTGCGCTCATCCTGGCGGTCACGGCCAACACCATCGGCTTCAACAACAAGAAGTCGCAGGTGTGTGCCGGGATCTACTCCAAGGACGACTGGGGCGGGTCGCTTAACCCTAGTGTCCAGCTCCAGATTAACCGCTACGAAAACAAAAAGTGGAAGGAAGGCACCGATCCTCGACCCATTGACGATGTCGACGTGCTGTACATCATTTTCGAGTACCGGGACTTGGAATACATTGGCATTGAGGTCGACGGCAAGCGCCAGTACTTTTGCAACAAGGAAATGATCGAAAAGGAGGTGTGTACCGAGGAACAAAAGGGTAACTTTTTGTACCGCGGCGGTAACCAGACGCTGACGATCATGACGGGGTTGCTCAAACACTTGGGTAAGGCTAATCTCCAGTACAATGTCACCAAGACCGGGTACTACTGTGTCAGTACCAGACTGATGTACCAGCGCCCTTACTCGGGTGAAGTACTGTTCCAGAACGCGTTTGGTTACTTGAGCGCTTCCGAAGTGCCCAAGTTGCCCGCTTATGGGATCATGTCCATCCTCTACTTGATTGCCCTTGCGTTGTTCGGGTTCCAATTCTTCAAGAAGCGGAAGCAAAACCAGATTTTGCCGTTGCAACGGTACTTGCTCGCGATGTTGGGGTTCTTGACGTTTGACTCCATCGTCGAATGGCTGTACTACGACTTGCTCAACAGCACCAGAAAGACCACCTCGGGATTCAACATCTTCTACATGATCTTCTTACTGTTGCTTAACGCCATCAAGATTGCCGGTACCTTCTACATTCTCTTGCTTATCGCCATGGGCTATGGGGTGGTAGTACCCAAATTACCCAAGAAGATCATGCTTCGGTGCAAGATTCTCGCTGCCCTTAACTTTGTGGCGCTGATGATTTACCTTATCGGCACCTACTTTAGCGGGTCGATCATGTCGGTGTCCAAGACCAATGACATTGAAGACAGTAATATTGGGGGTATCTGGGGGTTGTTGGCGTACATTCCCATTGCGCTTACTATGACTACCTACTACTTCTTCATTCTCGTGTCAATTAGAAACACCATCAAGGGCTTGCAAGAGCAACGCCAAGTGATCAAGTTGCATCTCTACGAAAACTTGTTCCGCATTGTCTTCTTCCTGGTGGTGTTGACGTTTGCCGGGTTGGTGTTGTCGCTGTTCATCTTCTTGCTGATGCTGAGCACCGAATTGATGGAAGAACACTGGAAGGGCACCTTCTTCATCTACGACTTCTGGCCGTCGGTGGTGTTCTTCATCGTGTTCTTGGGGGTGGCGTGGTTGTGGAGACCGACGGAAACGTCGTACATGTTGGCGATTTCGCAACAATTGGCTGCCGACGACCCCGATGAAGATGAAAATGGCAACTACCAACGCGGCCACGAGTTCGAATTGGACGACTTGTCGTTGATGAGTCACTCCGATGACGAAGCCGGTGGCGCCGCCAATCGCAACCTTCGCAACGATCTGCTTGACTTGCCCCACGACCAGGCGCCGGCTCACAAGAAGACGACGGAAGAAAACCCGTTTGAAGATACTGCCACCTTGGGCACGCTGGCTCCGTTGGAGCTGTCGTCGACGCGTCGCTCCAACGACAATACTCTCTTTGAATTGGGAGACGATGACTCCGATCACGAAGATGATCGGTTAAACGAGGACGACCGGTTAACCGAGTCCACCGATAAAAAAGACCACCCTCGCAAGGATGAATAGAATCAACGTACGTTTTATATTTTTCCGTAATAGTACACCTCCATTAGTGGTCGGCGTGCCACCTCTTGATGGTGCGATCCCAGCCCGCCAGAATAAGCGTATCACCATCAGCAGCAATGTCCACCGACATTACCTTATCGGTGTGACCTTCCAAGCTGGCAACCTTAACCCACAGATCGGCGTTGTGAACGCCTACGGTCCAATCGTAGGATCCACTAACTAAGAACTTACCCGTCGCCGAGAACGTGGTGGGGTTTTCGTTATTTTCATCACAGAACTGTTGATGTTGAGGAAAATCACCGTAGAACCACTTGACGTCACTGACGAGCTTGGTATGAGCGGCAATCGTTGCCAATTCCTGGTTTTTGGCATCTAATCGCCGCATATCCCAAATCTTTACGGTGCCATCACCACTAGCAGTAGCCACAAGACTATTAAACGGAGAAAAATCAAGTGAATAAACACCGGCAGCGTGGCCGTGAACGGTGATGATGTTACGTCCACTGCGAAGATCCCACCATCGAGTAATGCCATCTAAACCGCCCAGAGCCACCACCGACCCATCAGGATGACATCCAAGACCATACACTTCTCGAGAGTGACCTTCAAAGGCGCAAAGCTCTTGTTGTTTGGTGGTATCAAAGAGTTTCCAGGTATGGTCACTAGAAGCCAGCATCACGTACTCGTTAATATGAGGGTGAACCACCACTTTGGTGATACGATGATCATGGGCAGTAATCGTCGTCAGGGGTTGTAACATTGCCTCATCACCAATTTTCCAAATGTGGAGTTTACCTTCACCACCACCAGTTACTAAGCGAGAAGAATCAATCCACAGTAATCCACTGACTTTTTCAAAATGATGACCTGGCACTGATTGGTGTTTCACTTGTAACGTTTGTGGATCCATAATGTAGACACAACCATTCCACAGACCACAAGCAATTGTGTCATTGGTGGGCAGATACCGTACGGCAGAGATGGCCCGAGTATTACCTGGAATCGAGGCCGTACCCGCAATAGCCACCGACTTTAGGTGGTCCGTAAGTGATCGTCTGAATTGGAGTAATTGAATGGGATGAGTGGTTTCGTGTTGGTATTGAGCATACTCCCTTTCCACTCGAGTCTTTGCCTGAGGAAGCGACAGCTGTAAGAGGCGATTGCGGACCTCTACCAACAGTTTAGGACCGGGAGTATAGTAATCTTCATCGTCGGCTTCGTCCTCTTCATCAGCCATGACCACATCGCCATCGACAAAGTGGTAATCGAGTTCCTGAGCTTTGGCGATGAGCCGGTCCCGACGGTCGCCATTGGTCTCACCAGCGACCACTTCCGGTTCGCCAAACTGAATCAAATGGTGACGAACGTCCTCATCGAGCGTGGGCACCTGAGAAGTGTCGTAGACCGAGATAACGTCATTGACCACGGGAAGGTCCATCGTGCGGCGCGCACTTGATGGTAGATGATAAACCATATATATACGCTACCACTTCATAAAGTGAAAATAGTCTAAATCTATTCAGGTTGCTGTTAAATTAAACGATGCTAGAACACCATACTATATACTAACGAGTGTTGAGCACTAGCACGCGGGAGGGAATGTCCCCAATGATGGCACAGGGCAACATCGAAAGAGTTTATAGTGTATTAATGCAAGGCGAGGAAAGGTGGGGGGGTGTAGGGGATACGATCATTCACGGGCGGCCTCGTTGACAAACGGGTGCTTCAACGCTTCCTGAGGGGTGAGCCGTTCCACGGGGTTAAGATTGAGCACTTTGGTCAAAAAGTCAATGAGAAGCATGCGTTCCTCGGTTTCCTTTTCAATCATGCTCAGCGTCATCTTCTTCAGCGGCATTTTGTAGTGGAGGATGATGTCCTTCAAGGTGCGTTGCTTGAAGTAGTTTTTGTTGGGTTGTTCCTTCTTGAGAGCATCTTCCTTGCCCTTTTGCTGCCGCAAAAAGCTGAGGTACTCGTCGTAGGTTTTGATGCGATACACCGGCTTGCCGTCGGCGTCGGTGCCCAGTTTGGTGAAGAAGTTCATCAGGTTGCGCCCCACTTCGATCATGTGTCGCGGCGGCATCCCCAAGATGTCAACAATCTTCCAAATTTGGTTGTACTCCAGGGTGCCGGGGAACATGGGGAGCCCCAAGAAGAGCTCGCCCACGATGCACCCCAACGACCACATGTCGATGGCCTCGGTATAATGTAGCCCCAAGATCACTTCGGGCAGCCGGTAAAATCGCAGCTGGATGTAGGTGTATATCGTCTGGCGGGTATAACAGGCCAGACCAAAGTCAATCACCTTGATATCGGGTTTGTCGGGCTTGCACAAGAGGATATTTTCCGGCTTTAGATCGCAATGTATTATCTGAAACCCCTTTAATTGGGCCATGGCTTCGAGCAATTGCTGCGTAAGTAGCTTGACGAGTTTCATATTGAGCCCCTGGAACTGGTTCTGCTTGATGAGCTCGTAAAGGTTCAGGGCAAGCTGTTCAAACACGAGACAAAGGTGCTCTTTGTGCATGAAGGTGTCGAGGATCCGAATGAAATACTGGCCGTCGGAGTGGACGTTGAGAAACTCGAGAAGCTTGACTTCAGTAAGACTTTGGTTCATGTACGCCGGCTTCAGCTTGATGATCTTTACCGCCACGATCAGCTGGTTGGCCAAGTTTTGGCACTTGACCACCTGTCCAAACGTCCCCAGTCCCAAAAGGTCCAACACGATATACTTACGCCCTTCTTCGGCACCGAGAACATCGTTAACGTAGAGGATGTAGTCGCTGTCCTCGTTATCGTAGCCATTGTTGAATTTGGGCTCCAGGGGCTTGGTAAGCACCCGTTTGGGGTTGGTCAGCTTGTTATACTGAAACTTGCGCGGCTGGCAAATCAGATACAGCTCGGTAAGGTACACCAGCAACGCGTTTACCGGCGAGATGTAGTTACCCGTAGCCAGAGCCCGGCGATATTGTGGCTGGCAATGGATCCGCGGCTTCAAGTCGAGCTTCGAGTACACTTTCACCGCCCGCGGCGCCGGTTTGCGCCGGTTAGTGAGGCGGCGTTGCTGCTGCTGTTGTTGGTATTGTTGAAAGGCGACAATCAGCAGTTGGCGTACTCCCGAACGAGCACCTCCGGGAGACCCGGGCGACGTCGGGGCCAAGTGGGCGTTGTATTGGCCCAGGCCCAAGTTGCGGCGGTCCTGGAAGTAGCCGCCTACGGCAATCAGCAGCCGGCGGTTCATCGGCTGTTGATTGAACAACAGCAGCGACTGGTTGGCCGGGGGTTGGGGTACTGCTCCTGGCGCCGGCGGTGGCGGTGGCGGGTACCCTTGTTGCTGTTGCTGGTACTGGTAGGCGAGATGGTCGGGAATTGCCGCCGTCAGCATGCGGCGATCGTTGTGGAGATGGACGTCTTGATTGGTATAATACTGGTTAAACGGGTTGCCGGCGCGTATCGGGGGGTGGATAAACGCCGGGGCGTTTTGGGATAACCGGGCGACGTCCTGGTCGTACTCGTAGGTGGTGGGGAGCTGGTTGGCGAACGAGAGCCGTTTCAGCGACAGCTGGTGGTTGAGGAGGGGGATGGACTTTGTCGGCGAGTGGCTCAAGTTGGGCAGACCAAGCACCGACGGCAGCATGCCGTTGGCGGTGGTCAGGGGGCTGCCGTGGGGCAGACCCTGTACCGGCTGGGAGAACCACGGGTTGCGGAACCCCGGCACCTGGGACGCCGGCCCCGGCTTGTCTTGCGGGGAATCCTGATACCCTTGCGGCGGCGGCAACTGCCAATTGCCTCCGATCGAGTTGTGCCGATAGTTGTTGTAGTTGTACGCCATCCAACACAAGTCGTCCGCCCTGAAGGGTCGAGTTTTTTGTGGTGCGGGTTGGTGCGTCGAAGCAAGTAACCGGGAGCAGGCGGGGACGATTGGGGTGCGGCGGCGGTCGCCACTGGGGAGGGAATCGGCGAGCGGGTTAGGGGAGCTAGCGGCTTGTCGGTGTGAGAAACAGGGTTAATGTTTCCACCTCGGTTTGTTTGTTTGGCAAATGGGAAGAGGCCAGGGATTGAACAAGCGGATGGTCGCTAGCGGGTTAGTGTAGGCAAAGGGGATAATAAGGTGGGTAAAAAGTAAGAGCCAAGTGAATTTTCTCAGGGAGGCGTCGGATCAGTGCGACTTGGCGACAGCTGGTGGGGAACACTGAGCGAGCGAACAAAAGGGGGTGAGAGAGAGGGGAGGAAAACAATCGACTCAAGCGGCGCAATAAGGGACAGATCACTTGGGATTGAGATCGATGTGACTGTATCGTCGATGCAAGATAGTTATGGTCGTTTACGGGACGATTCGGTTGGGGGAAAACGGAGGTATCGGGGGAATGAGCAGATTAAGGTGATGGTCGCATCCTGATTTAAGGTAGGTCTTTTTTTTTTCTGTTCTCAGTCAAGCGGCAGCGTGTTTCGTCGCAGGGCCAGCCTTGCGTGTGGGTATGCGCATGGGATGTTTCGAGGGATGTGAGGGGGTTCGAGGCGGGCCTGGTGGCTCCATATATTGCACCGAATTGGACCGGACCCCACGCCACAATTTATGGGCTTTGAAAGTGTCGTGTGGCTGATCTAGGGGATGGTATGTCACCCCATAACTAAAAGGGTTCTTTTCTAGCAGAACCAAAGTCTTATGAAACTGATGGTGAGACAGGGTATGTAACAACTTAATAGTCTATGCTGGTAAGGTTAGATGTGCATCGAGATAATTCCAAAGATGAGGGGACGGGGCTTTGACTTTTTTTTTTCAGCAGATAAGGCGAGATCATGATGGCTGAGATCAAGATGGCGTTGAATTGGAATACTGATTACGAGGAGACAGATATTATATACGTGACTAGCAAGATGCTCTTCATTGTCTTGAAAATTACGTGACAACAAGTTCAACGTGACTAAAGAATGGGTCTATTGGGTTTTATTTGTGGATTCTAGGTAGATGATGGGCTGGTTTTTTATTCAGTTTAGGACGACGATAGTCGCGGTGATTCGTCTCCGACTATCTCTGTAGTGAGACTCGCACTGATTTCAAAAACAACCGGGTCACATGGGATGGATCTCCACCTAATCGAGGTCATCGCCCACTCCCTTCTCAGCGGAGGGTTGGACAACCTCAACGACAACTTCGAGTCGCTCAGCAAGTCGCAGCTCATCCTCCTCACTCGCCTTGATCTGATCGAAGCCCACCTTACCCAATTGAGCCACCAAGTCGACGCCACCGCCATTCCCGATGCTCGAGTCAACCTTCTCTTGACGAGAATCAAGGCGATTCGAAAACGGATCAAGCTGGCGTCGAAGACATTGGCTAAAGTGGAAAAACGGTTGGATAAACTAGACCCCTAATATTACACTTCTCCCATCCTCATATTACCCAATAATATTACATCGTTTCGCATAACGTCATCATATACAAAGTAGCCCTGTCGTTTAGTGATCATCATCATCATCACTGACGAGGAGGTGGAGACCGGGAGAACGCTGGAAGGCGCCGCCGCTCAAAGTGACGGGCAATGTCGTCTATCATTTCCGGCGTCACTCCGTAGGTGGCCCGGATGAGTGGATTGTGTCTCACCGCCAGCGTGTGACCGTACTGACCAAACCGAAGAAAGAATTCCACCTGTTTGGCAGTATATCTCGGTAACGGCGTCACCATACCCACTTTTTCCAAACAGCGACCGAAAAACCCTCGTTGCGGTTGCTGGTCGACAATCGCTTGTACCAACGACGAGTCCACGGGGACCTTACGCCGTTTACGCGGATGCTCCACCAGATGGGTGCTTCCCCGACGCTTGGTACTAGCATTACCCGAAGGACGCTCCCGATTATCACTCAAAGGACGCTCCCAATCATTAGTTGAACGGTGCCGCCAATCATTACTCGAAGGACTTTCCCGATCATTACTCAAGGGACGTTTCCCATCATTACTTGAGATAATGGCATCATTGTGGGCAGATCTATCACCTTGAGGAGCCGATACTGGTCGAATTGGTGAGATGCCTTTGTCTTCGAAGCGCTTGGCCGCTGCTTTCAGAGGAGGCTTGTCTCTTGGTTGGTCATTAGGTTGAAGGGGAGAAGGCAGGGCCACTCTTTTCGGTGGGTCCCGAACCGTTGACGAACGACCACCATCAACACCTTCTCTAACAGTCGACGGCTTTGTCGAGGTGGAAGGCTTTGTTGAAGTGGAAGGCTTCGTCGTTCTCGGCTCAGGCTCATTAAACAAATCTTTACCAATTGGTTGTTCAAAGCGCCGAGATCGGTCTCGCGACGAACCTTGCGTTGGTTCCACGAAATAGGGATCATCTTGAGGCTGTGATGAGATATCAACCAACGGAGCAAACACTGGCGGTGGCCTTTGTTTCAACGACTGAAGGTGGGATTGCTTGGACAACGAAAAGTCTTGAGTAGCTCTAGATTTTGATCTAGCCGAACTAGGAGTAAACGAAGCCGGATAAACACGCTCGTGAGTCAGTACCGATCTTGCTGGAGTAGCATAGGGAGGGTTTCTTTTGGAGTATAACGTGTTTTTAACACTGGTGGCTTCCTTCGATTCCTGGCGTGGTCTCGAGGTTAAGCAGTCAAAATCAAATCTCAGCGACTCTCGTGGTAACGTAGACTTTAATGTGCTTGAAGGTACTGGTTTATCGACTGGTATTGATGTGGTCGTCCTGGGTTTGTCGGTGGCCGTGGCAAGGTGGCTTTTCGTACGCCGCAAAATATCTTCAATTCTCAGCTTCACCGGGGAAAGGTCATCGGATGAGGGGATATGAGTCGGTTCCGGCAGTGTCGCCTTAACCTGTCCCGCAGGTGGGTCGACTGTGAATCGCCGTGACGATTCCTGCTGGTAACTTCTCGTGGTTTCCGATACTGGCGACAGTTTGGGATTTTTGATATCCAACTGCTCCGAAAACTGTTTCCTCGATACTTTGGATGCTTGCACCACATTATCCGTTGCCAGAACGCCAATTTGTTCCGAAAACCGTAACCGCTGAGATGGTCGATTATGGGTAAAATCAGTAATAGGTTCGGTGGTCTCCGGTAGCAGGGGGGATTCAGCAATATGGGGCACGGCGGAAGCCACGGTGGAAGCTTTTGACGTAGCGAACGACTTTCTAGTAGACGCTGGGGGCTGTTGTTTGTCATCATCATGCTCTTCAGGTTGAGTAGGCTGTGTAGGCTGAGTGGGCTTAGACAAACCATTAGAGTGGGGGATGGCTTCCGCTGGAGGTAAGTTAAAGTTATAGTTTGACCTTTCATTATTCACCACCACCTTCGGAACCACAGGTTCGGGAATTGTGGCAGGTTTCGTCGTGGGCACGGTATTTTGGCGAAACAGATCGGGAATTCTCACTTTTGACAAATGTTCCGACGGCCGTATCTGGGGAATGGGACCAAGATTTAGTGATGATTCACCCTGGCTCGGTGGTGGTCGGGTAGCAAGATGGGGCAGCAGTTTCTCTGCTGGTGACCGGGGAGGAGGGAACGATGGGAGGGGACCATCGTTGGTGGTGGTATTAGCTCGGCGAGGTGACAGATAGAGGTCAGTTTCCTCGGGGATGGGCAGCGCCACCGGTCTGTCTCTAGCAGGAGTTTGGTTACGTACCTTCAGCGACCGCAGGCGATGGTGAAGGGGCAGCGACTGGGGTTGATCGCGAGACATTGATCGCAGTCCTGCTATCGCCAGGGCTGGAGTAATGGAAAACTCCGAGTCGTAGTTATCCTGTTGTTGATGTAATGGTGACGGTTGGATGGGAGCCAGCGATGACTGTGGTCGGGTTTGTTGTTGTTGTTGTTGTTTCTGCTGAGCTTGTGACACTTGCTTCATCAATTGCACGAGCTCGCTTCGACGGACAATACGACCATGAGGTGGAGTCTGAGCCAGCACTTTGGTCACGGGCTTTTCTGGAGACAATCGTCGCGGTTTGGTGACGCGGACGGATTGATTGATTGGTCGTCCCCATGGCTGGCGTTGGTGGCTGGTTCCAAGTGCGGCATCAGCCATTGGCTCGACCACGGGACGACGTCTCTGCTGGGGGATCTCCTTGGGCAGATCGATTGATCCGAGATCATCAGGACGGTCGATGGCCATGGCCCTAGATCAATGTATAATGTCGTGAGAGAGTGACGCGGTGGGGGGAAGGAAGCTCGAAAGGTAAACGCGGAGACGCCAAAGGTGCGAAAGATGAGTATTGTGCGATAGACGTGTCTTACGCGTAGCTATCAATAATCAATTGGTTGGATCACAATGGGTATGTATGAGTTTAGTGAACTTGATGATTTTAGTGTAATAAATTAGTGTAACCATCGAGTCATCTGACATTGGTGTAGTCATTTTAGTGTAGTCACTTTGAAAAATGTGTGGGCATTTCTTGTGTGTGGGAAAACTATTTACTGAATTTTAGTGTGTCTTATTGTGAACAAATACGGTATTAAGAAACGAAAAAGATTTCATGCTGAATAGGCTTTATATTGTTTGGATGTCAAATGTACTATTAGCTCTCATTCACTAAGCTGTTGACTATTGATTAGATGTTACACCACCTTGTTGGTTATTACCCTACACCTAGTGTAAATAACTTGACAATTTTGTTTGTGGGGTCATTTGCCACGCTTCCTAACTCCTAAATCAACTTGAGAAACTTGTACGGGTACCCCAACCCCTTCAAACCAAATACCGACAACAACATGCTGTAGACGACAAAGATGAGCACCAGCACCACCGCCACTCCGATCAAATTGGCCGCCGGGTTGGTCACCTTGGGCACACCCTTGATCAACATCACCACCAAGAGCGTCAATAACCCGTAGATAAGCGACACAATTTGGGTTTCGGCCCCCAATTGCATTTGCGATTGACCAGTCAAGATATAATCCTTTTGCCCCGTCGAGTGTTCCCGAACGTAGGGGACGTTTCTGATCTTGGTAAACATGTAACCGGTGGTGAACAACAATACGGAGATGATGGAAAGACCACACCAGATCCACGACGTCGCCCACACCGCCCCGTAGCGATTGTAGACCTTGTAGATGATCGCGGCCAACGCCACGAAGAACACGACATTAGTAATAAGTTGCGAGTAGTCCTTGGGGATCTTCAACGAGAAATCAATCCCCAGCACCTTTTCCACCCACTTGTGCAACTCGTGCTGTTGGTCTTCGCCCATGATGGCGTATTCGTCCAAGTCCTTGAGCCAGTTCGTCGCCTTGTCCTGAGCCTTCAACGAGTAGAACTTGGGAATCAGCGAAAGCTGTAACTTTTGGAACAACAGCTTACAGTTGACGAAATCGGCGGCAAAGAAGAACACTTCGGGTTCGGCGGCGTCTTCCGGAAGCCCCAGGGGGAACTCCAGCCGGTAGGACAGAGCCACGATATCGTAGTAAGGTCTCATCTCGTTACACAACACGCAATTGACCTGGGACAGTCTCGTCGTCATCATGAGAATGGCGGTGTAGTCTCGCGGGCCTTCGAGCACCGGTTGCCAGTTCTCGTCGGTGAGCTCAATGACGCCGCTGCCGCCCGATTGAGCCACTTTGCGAAGGGTATCGACGTCAAGCCCGGCCAACACCGTGGCCACAAGCCACCCCCATAGGAGTAACCCGAATTGCATGGTAGAGTCGGTGAAAAACACGTCGCGCGATTGCGGGTGTTTAATAGACCGCGGGGCAGTGTCGATAGAGCAAAGGGAAGGGAGGCTGATTTGACAGCGGTCCACGTGATGATCAAATGTATAGGGATAAAGATATGACAATTAGACTAAGCCAACTTGATGAGACATTATATTTTCGTTGGTGATATTGGTGGTGATGTCATTTGGTGATAGCGTTGGTGGTGCTATCGATTATGACCGTTTTTGGCTTTGTGTGTCGTGAATCAGCAATAGAGTAAACCAGGGATTATCGTTGACACTACACTTCCAAAATACGACACAATTGTCCTGATATTTCAATGTGGCTTTAGTTTTCCTTTTTATATTTTTTGAACCTTATTGTGGGTACAAAAAATGTTTCAGTAAAGGTTCCACCACCAAAGCAATGGCTGGGCAACGGCAGGTTGAACCGAACTACCGTTATCAACCACACGTCTCGCTTAGGTCGAACTGACAACTCATCAGCTGAGCTCTGACACAAAAATTTCACGATAACCACGTTACGGAAGCGTGGTGGTGGGTTTTGTTTGTCTTTCAACTTTGAAAAAACATACCTTGCTCAAAACTGTATTATACCCTATCTATTAAGCCCCATCAATTGGTGACCTCGTGTCGTGTGTCTACCCCATGAATTTACCTAATGTCGGAACACCCCCTTTCGCTTGAGCTTAATGATGCACAAGCGGAATCTGTCACCGACTCAGGGGGGCAGCTGTGCATTGTGGAATGGTTGTCGGTTTAAATACCATATGAACAACTCACTCTTCGAAAACCAATGAATCCACCACCACGAAGTTGGAAACGAAACCTTAGACAGTTGGATCCAGATACCCTCCTCAAGTTGGCCCAGGGACTTGCCCTAGATCCCCAAGGGTGGCCTATCTATAAATTGGTGGCCCTGACCCCAATTGTGGTGGGGTTTGGGCTCGAACAGGATGATATCGACCAACTTCTCCGGCTTGAAAAGTTCCGCAAGCACTTTTTATACCTAAAAGTTGTGGTGGATCATGATGAATCAAAGGACCCTTCGTTTCAGACTTCCATATTGAAATATGTGTGTGTGAGGATGGGAATCCCGTTTGAAACTCGAGTGAAATATCATCATGAAGCAGGCTCCATCGATGATATACCCTCTAATGTGTGGCGCTTAACTTTTCAGATTCTGTGGCCAGATCGTGAAATAGATTTTGAGAAGTTTTCTCACTTACATCATTTGACAATCAGTTCCAACTATACTGAAGTTCTTGAGATTAGATTGCCTTCTCTGGTGGAATACCTTGGTGTGTCTGATGTTTGTCAATTGAATGTGCTTACTGCTTGTTCTCAACTTCGAGAAATAAAACTTGCCAATGTTGATCGGCTTGATGGTATCGTTTCCGAGCAGTTTCCTCGACTAAATCGAGCAACGTTCGATCAAGTGTCACCTGAGGTGGTGGCACAAGTGGTGACAATTCCTACCGTGCGTTCAGTAGCAATTAACTTTTGGTATGATGGTGACTTTCCCAACAATATTACCGAAATTCATGTTAATAATGGAGTGGGGTTGGATCTAGGAATGGAAGAGGTTGATCTTGGTAACCTACTAAAGAAGCATCGACATCGAATTTGTTCGGTCAGTTCCGATTTTGCCTTTCTGCTGCTAATACCCTCATCCGTCCGAAGTTTGGATATCAAGGGAAATACCGAGGTGAATTTTCCAGTGAAGCTTGAAAAGTTGAAATGGGATTCACCCCCTGATGGACTACAATTCCCCTCTAATTTAACCCACCTTCACATTAGCAAGGGACCATCAAAAGTTCCGACATTTCACGACTTTGTCAATCTTCGACTGCTTTCCTACACTGTTAGTGGTCTTGAGTTGGCGGTAATTGAAGCACCAAACGTTCGAACGATCGACTTGCGGGACAACAAGATCAAAAAGTTCAGCGTGCCTGTATCTACTGAAAAATTAAACCTTGAAGGGAATCAAATGACTTGTCTACCTCGAATGACTCATTTAACCCATCTACGCTCATTCGTTGTTCTGTCTCCTAACTTAAACGTAATTGATGTTGATTGTCCCCATTTGATAACTCTTCGAGTCAATGGTGGAAATGTTGAACGGATATTGGCACCAGAACTGGTGCAAAAGTTGGATTATGACAACACCAAGACGTTACGAGAAGTGAGACTTGGAGCAAGAGGTAAAGTGGGTAAACTCGCCCTCTCTCAATACGTCAAGCAGGTACACTCGGGTAAAGTTGCAGTTGATTATCACCCCGACACCACCCGAGTATGTTTGATGCTTCACGGGCCCTGTTCCCCAAGTTACTTTATCTTCCCTCCTAAACTTGATACCTTGATTTTGCATTATTATCGTTTTCATCAGTCATTGGACTTGTCAAGGACGCAAATCAAGTACATGAAGCTTAAGGTATGGGGTGAGATTAAGCACCCAGTGATTCTACCACTGCTGGTGGAGTATTTGGAGATTTATTGCCAGTCAAAACGACCACCAATTGAGTTTACCAAGCCATCACAACTTAAAGAAGTGTGGATATTCGATGGTCCTAATAGTTCTTGTCTCCAACAGAAATGGCATGGTCGTGGTTTTGGTGACCGACGAAGCTATCCCCATTTACGCAAGATTAATGGTGACCACCCGAAACTGTTTATGACTAGTGTAGGTGATCGGTCGTGTTTTATCACCTAAAGTACGAAATCCCTACCCGTTTACGAGAGAGCAATCATTTTTTTCCATAGTCAGGAGCGGGAGGGTTTCGCCCTAATCGATGTGGCACACGACCCTTTACATAGTTGTCGAAAACCGCTGTTTAAAGTATACTTTCGTCGATATTTACGATTGTAGATGTTAGGCAATGCATTATGGGACGATCCCTTATAAGCAGGCCAAACAAATCTCCACTTGGGATCGCGATCTTTAACGTCCATGCGACGCGAAAGATGGTGATTTGTCATTTACGCAACACCGCTCAGGGGTTGGTAAGCACACCCAACACACATTCTCTCTCTCTCACCCTAAAGTATTTTGGGAAATGCCACACGAACTTAACCAAGTTTAAATCGTGTGGATTAGACACACGATAACTTAAAGCTTCAGCGACGGTGCTAGTTTGCGGTATGAACTAATGATATGAGAGTAAATTATAACTGCTACTAATAGCTAACGATCTAAATTTTCGGTTAAATATATTGTATCATCTTTCTGGTCCTTTTTTTTACCAACTTGTCGCTGGTTCCATTTTTTTTTCTTATTGGCGTCGCCCTTTGTCGTGTGGATCTGTCGTTGTCTACTCCGCGTCACGTGTGCGACTCTCGACCAAAAAAAACACTCGATTGCCAGCCCCACTTCAACACCAATATGGACAACTACGGCGATGATTTGTACCCATTGGCGTTATTAATGGACGAGCTCAAGCACGACGACGTGCTGAACCGGGTGGAAGCCATGCAAAAGGTGGACACAATTGCCATTGCCCTTGGGCCCGAACGCACCGTGAAGGAGTTGTTACCGTTTTTGAACGAAGTCGCCCAGGACGACGAAGAAGAAGTGTTTGCGGTGTTGGCGCTGAAGCTCGGCGACATGGTGCCCTACATCGGTGGTCCGGAAAACTGCAAACCCCTCATCCAGATCCTTACCATCTTGGCGCTGATGGAAGAACCTATCGTTCGCGACAAGGCAATCGACGCCCTTAACAAGATCAGCACCCAGCTTTCCAACGACGACCTCCAAAAGATCTTTTTGCCCTTGATCACCCAATTGAGTCAAGGTAACTGGTTCTCGAAAAAGGTGGCGCTGTGTGGTCTTTACAAACTGGTCATCGACAAGATCTCCCCGGCCCAGCGCTTCGAGTTCCTCAACTTATATCTCAAGCTTGTGGGTGACGAATACCCCATGGTCCGTCGGCTGGCAGCGCTGCACTTGCCCGAGTTGATCAACTTGCTCTCGCAAGCCGACACCGCCGTCGAGTCCGATTCGTGGGAAGCCATCTCCAAAATGTTCCAGCACATCATTCACGATGACCAGGACTCAGTCAAGTTCCTTGGTGTCGACGTGCTCATTGCCATTCTTGAATTCTTCCGTCATATTGGCGATTTCACTTACAACGGTGAATTCCTCCAGCTGGCGCTTAAATTGTGCAAGGACGAATCGTGGCGGGTGCGCTACACTGCTGCCGACCGGTTTTCCAAGATTGCCGAAAACTTTACCCATTCGGAACCCGAGTTGACTCAGTTGATCGAACCGTTCATTGACCTTATGGATGACCACGAAGGTGAAGTCCGTAAGGCGATTGCGAAGCAGTTGCCTGACTTCTGCCAACTTTTGACCACCTACCCTGCCACTAAGGCCACCATCCTCTCAAAGATCATCCCCGTGGTTACCGAGCTTTCGCAAGACCCCCAAGAAAACGTCAGAGCCCTGCTTGCTCTGACCATCACCGGGCTCTCGCCGATCTTGGAAAAGCAGCTGACAATCGATCGGTTGTTGCCGCTTTTCTTGACGATGTTGCGCGATGACTTCCCCGACGTGAGACTCAACATCATCCTGAACTTGCTGGTGGTCAATGACACCATCGGTATCAACTTATTGCTGACAAACTTATTGCCGGCCATCACCGAGCTTGCCCAGGATCACAAGTGGCGGGTCCGTCTTGCTATCATTGAGTACATCCCTAAGTTGGCCCACCAGTTGGGGGTGCTGTTCTTCAACGACGAGTTGTTGGCATTGTGCATGCTGTGGTTGTGGGACCCGGTGTTTGCCATCAGAGACGCCGCCGTCAACAACTTGAAGGAGCTTACGGCCATCTTTGGCTCCGAATGGGCCACCACTCATATCATTCTGCGAATCACCAACCCCGACGGCCAATCGGGGTCGGGTGACGACAACGAAGACGGTGGTATCGATTACTCCAAATTCATCATCCGTATCACCTGTCTCTTTGCCATTACTGCATTGGTTCAAGTGGTTGATCACGACGTGATCGTGCAGCAATGCTTGCCATTCATAAATAACCTTTACGACGATGTTGTCGCCAACATCCGCTTCAATGTTGCCAAGCTGTACAAGGTGGTGGTCGAGCTGTTAGCGGCTAACCCTACCGCCAACCGCGAAGAAATTACCCAGTTGATTAGTACTGAAATCGGCCCCAAGTTGGAAAAGTTGCTGAAGGATAAAGACTTTGACGTGCGGTACTTTGCTGAGCAAACCATTGATGCAATTAAAGCGTTGTAATTTTTGTTTTATGATATGTTAGATATGAAAGGGCCTTTCTTGATTATGGTTATAACGTAGCACCGCAAAAAGGTGGGTTAACACATATAAGGATGTGATCACATCCGAAACACCAAGTAACGCCATCATTTGAGAGGATGCAAAAAGAAACTCCGGTACAGGGAATCGAACCCTGATTTGCTCGGTGAAAGCGAACCGTGATAGCCATTACACCATACCGGATAATTTGACCAATTTTGTTCTAGATTTGTACCACCCTCAAGGATGTACACGTGACCTTAGTTTGAGATGTAAATAATGAAAAGCTACTTCAGTCTACCCTGAATGTCAGTATCATCAAACTCTGAACTAAATGGGTACACGTTATACCTCTTATTTGTTTTTACAGGCTTTTATTGATGTATTTGTAGTTACAACCATGAATAACAAATTGAATAAGTCATACCTAACTACATTTAAGAAACCTATTACTTGTTTACTCGGGTTATTTAGTCACACAAATATTCATTATAGCATTCAGGGTTTCGTTAAATACAAGAGTTTAAAATTACTATATGCTTACAACAAACATCAAAATAAACCACCTAGGCCCGACCTCTCTCTTCACGTACCTTTTCCAACTTATCGAAGTCAAAGTCGAAAGAAGCACCACAGCCACATTCGGTAGAAGTATAGGGAGAATCAACAACCTTGAACTGGGAACCAATCAACTCTTTGGTATAGTCAATCTTCAGTTCTTGCAAGATTTCTAAACTGGCTTCGTTAAGAACAAGTTGAGCCACTCCATATTCACCTTTATCGCCATCGGTACGCTTAAACACAAGCATGTCGGCGTCATCCTTCAACACCTCCGAAAGGTTGGCCAAGTCCAAGTTGTACTGGAAACCATGACAACCACCGGACTCCACGTCGATTTTCAAAGCGGTATCGGTATTCTTATCTTCATTAGCAATGCGGTAAAGCTTGTCCCGAGCTCCAGGAGTGATGGCAATGGTAAGGTCAGTGGAGCCATGAACGAGCTTCGTCTTGGCGAAATCGTCGGCGGGGAGCGTCAGCTTAGTAAATGACTTGGTGCCATTGTAACGGACGGAACCATACGCCAAGTTAGACGTCAAGGGAAGCCCTCGGGCGGCTAGTAGGCCTCGAGAAGGTAATAATGACCGAAGCATGGGGATGGTTAGTAAGCGCGCACACCGATCATTTAGTGACAAATCAGCCACCATCAGTGACTACGATCAAAGGGCTTTTATGCCGGAACCACAAAGGTGAAAATAATCAATAAGTTCTAAAATGACATGAAAAAAAGTCATATAGAATTATACAAGTACAATAACGAGGGTGTGATCGAGATGGCAAATTTCTAAGGTCGGAAAATCCCGGTATTGCGGCTACGATGACGCCTTAAACGTTTATATGTCACAGAATGTTATTACACAATTATATCAATGTGTTAACGGTAGTTGTCGTTGCCAACCTTCCACGAGGGCAACACGTCAAGGTATTTGTAGTTTTCCTTAGAGCCCTCCATACCGAACGAGATCGGCGACAAGTAGATGAAGAAACCAATGACCAACGCGTACCAGATGACGAACCAGGCCTTGTACACCGATCTGTTTCTGATGTTGTCGGCGACGGCTTCGATTTCGTAGGTCAACACCAACATGGCAAAGTAAAGCGCGGGGGCATAATGGTGGAAGTAGGTGACTCTGCCCATGATGACGAAGGGAGTAAAGTGCAACCCCCACCCGAACATGGGGTAGATCCCTCCCATGACAAACTTCTTGAGCTTGCTGGGGTTCGAGGCGGGGAAGTCGTCGATTTGACGTTGCCATCTGAGCAAGTAGTAAAGGGTGATGAAGGCAAACACCACCACCCCCACCGTCGACGTCCAGGTGGTGGCCGGCGACGACATCATGAAGTACTTGACCGAGGAGTCGGCCCAAGAGCACATGCGGATACCCGAGTGCAACGTGGGCCATTCCCACCACTTCGAGGCCAAGTCGTCCTGCTTATCGGTGTCGGGCACCAAGGCGTTGTTAGTCGCCATCATCGCCAAGTTAAGCTGGATGAAGTCCTTGTAGAACTTGGTCTTGGGCCACTTGAATTCAGCAGGAGGCGGGGGCAAGATGTCGTTCTTGTTGTTTTCGACGTTCCACCAGGTACGCTTGTCCTTCTTGAACGAATTCTTGTAGCAGACAACTTCACCTTGACGGAAACCCCACGCCGGCAACGACTTGCCGGTGACCCCCAAGTAGCACCCAAGCACCGCCGATTTGATGCGGAAGGTGGTGGTCAAGGGGTGGATGACTTCCTTGTCTTCGTCCGACAATTGTTCCATGACTTCGATGATCCAGTGGTCCTTTTCATCACCGATGGTCAAGTTACCGTAACAGGCGACTTCCCATTGGTTCTTGGTGACGGGAGCGTTAACATGGTGAGTGTGCAAGTTTCTGCCGGTGTTGGGGTGCATGATCCGCACCATCATCCCGTCGGTGATGTACTCGGTTTCGTTGGTCTTGGTGACGTCGTAGGCTTCTTCGCCTCTAATTCTTTGGAACACCCAGTGGTTGTTGGCGTCCTTGTGGGAGTAAGTGGTCACTTGTTGTTGGTTGGAGCCTTCGGGGTAGGTTTGCACGTGCGAGTGCAACAAGCCCCCGCCCAAGCCCATGTTCTTCAACGTGACCACCGAGTGGCCCATGGTAACGTCACGGGCACCACCAGAGATGTCCAGACCGATGAGGTTAGCTTGGAAAAGCGACGACATGTTGGCGTCACCGGTACCCAGCTTGTACAACAAGTCAAAGTGCACCTTGAACGAAAGCACGAAGATCAGGATGGGGACGAGGATAAGACCAATGACGCGGGCGATCCAGTGGCCGGTGTACTTGGACCACGTCACCTTCTTGTCGAACAATTTCGTCCACAAGTCAACAACGGTGTAGATGCCGACCAAGGCAGTGACGAAAAGCCCCACCATCTTTACCGAGGTGACACAGCCAATTGATACCCCGGTCAAAAGTAACCATTTCCACCACTTGCGGCCGAATTCGTCGCGAGCGTTGTTGAAGTTGTTGAAGCGAGTGAAGCAAAACACCGTGGTGACGGTGAAAAACAAAAGCATCGAGTCCAAGAGAATAAACTTACCGAGGGTGACGTACACCTGTTCCAACGCCACCATGAGCGAGAACAACCACGTAGCCCACACCGAGAACCCGATTTCCTTACACGTGTAGTAGGCGAACGGAGTCATGAGCGTCGAGAACACCGCTTGGAACACCCGCATCTTGGTGTAGTCGATGTATTCGGGGTATTTGGTCCCCGAAGGGAAGTCCCACGAGCCATTGTAGCCGGCGAGGTACCCCAGCAACCCGATCAACATCTTGCCCAACGGCGGGTGGACGTCGTGGTAGAATTCGTGGCGCAAGTAGTAGGAGCCAAACTTGCCGAAATGGGCTTCGTCCCACACCACGCCGTCGTTAGCGGAGATGCGGTACAACCGCACTCCAAGGGCAAGCGCCGTAAGTGCCAATGGCGCCAACCAGCGCTCGAGCTGGGCCATGCCCTCGCCGAACGGTTGTTTTTGGTGAAAGGCGGCCTTTTTCTCGTCGTCAGGGTTGACGGAGTTGTCGTTGACGACCGCCAGGTGCACCTGGACGGTTTCCAGGTGGCCCCGGTGTCGAATCGCGTCCTTGTCGCCGATTTCAACCCCTGAAGCACTCATACGTGGTGGTGTGGAAAAAATGGAAAAGAGGTTGACGTGGATTGTTTGGTGGCTACGCGCGGGTTGCGAGCGATGGCACCAAAAAACCCGACCACCTCGCGCGTTTTTCAGATCTGGGGCAAAACAAGGTGAGAAATGATGGCAAGCTAGGGGAGGGGGAAATATACGGCTAGAGGCTATTAAAAGGTGGTGGTTGGTGTAAGAGGTGAAATGGAAGTAATTGAGTGGATTGGGATAATTGTTTTATCGTCGAGAAAAGGGTCCACAAAGCATCTGGCAATTGACCTAAGACAAAGGCACCGATCCGATCGCGGACGTGTTATTTGAGTTTATTCGCCGAGATCGACGACAAAGGTGACGACCCACGTGAGACACGTGTTAATTTCAAAGATTTACATCCTTGAAACAATATGTTTTTGTTGGTGTGTTTGGTAACTTATATCCTAGAAGTCAATTGCTTGTGGTTAATAAGGTAGATGTAGGTGAATATGCTTACAGTGTGAGTAGTCAATATGGAGAAAGAGGGGTGTGGAGGAAGCCGTATGGTGCGAACCAAATACCACCAATTGACCACTTTTACAAAGGCTGATACCATTGCCTGTTGCTACGACTTGATACTACTTCAAAAAAGCCATCAATTCTATCATTTTTGTGGTCAGTGGTGTCCATCTCGTTTCCTGGACCATTTCAGTTACTGGGAAGGGAAACTTACTCCACCAAATAAAAAACTGGGGGTCCGATTGTGTGCAGTACTTCAACCTCCGCCCCTAGTCATCCATGATCAGATAACTGTAAACCACCACTAAAAACCACATAAGTTAACGTCCTTACCACAAGTCCTCGAGTCAATTACACCTACTTAACACCACCAATATTTTCTACTGACAAATAACCCCAAAACAGGTTGATTTTACGTACCTATCGTTGACTTCCTTCCTTCCCTCCTCTGGTCGCGGCTGACTTTCCCAGAGGGGGTAATCACGCACTCTAGCCAGCGACAAAACAAAAACCTACCTTACCCCATTATACTCGCAATGACCGACGTTCCTCGACCGCCGACGAAGCAGCGCTTTGGGTGGGTGAAGCGACTAGTGCAAGGCCAAGGTCGTCAAGGACCATCGGCGCTGGTGGGGAAGTCCCTGGCGGGTCTGGGGCTCTCCCACAGCTACGTGGTGACGCTGGCGGGCCACAGCAGCGACGACGACAGCACCCTGCTAGCGTCGCTGGAGCGGTCGCATCTGGAGCAGCTGGAGATCCACACCATCATGCTGGACAACGTGCTGACCATCCCGTTGAAGCTGGTGATCTCGGTGCAGCTGACGAAGCTGCCGCTGATCTTGCTGGACCCCCACGGCACCGACCAGAGCCTGTTTAACCCGCTGACGACAGAAACGCTGATTGCGGCGCTGCTGATCGTGGTCCACCTGCCCCAGACCACGGTACACACGGGAATCACCGAGCGGTTCGCCGCCACCAACTTGCGAGAAGACCGTGATGCCGAAAGTGTGGTGACGTTGGCGCTGCTGACGCGGCGGATCCGTCGCCGCAGCATCGACACCAACTGTCTGACGGCAGGCATTCCTCCCGCCAGCATCATGGAGCGGCTCACCGTCAACCCTGGAGGCACCGGTGTCAGCAGCTACGCTCGTCTGATTGAAGACCAAAAGAGTGAACGCAGCGGCCGTAGTGGACGGGACGAGATTGAAACCCACTAACGTATACCCACGTCTCGGTTCCCCGAAGCCTTTTCCCTTTCTATAATTCCGTTTTCGTTTATACTTAACGCCAGTTTAGTTGACTTTTAGTCGTCAGTGATGTGTGGTGCGATTAACCCTAAAATGATCCGGGTCGCAGGGCTGTGTTTACCTCTGGAAGCACAACACCGCTACGTGCCTGCATCGCTCCTAGCAGCAGGGCTATCTTTAGCCCCGCTTCCCGTAAACATTGGACACGGTTACTTCATCTAACCCAATCTGTTATTTAACAATTTAATTTGTAGTGTGGTTACCAAATTGGTAAAGGGTGGGTTTTCTTAGTATTAACAAAGTGTGACTGTTCGTGGGCGATGACGACCGAAAAAAGTTCGGAAGTTTTTAGTGCCGGTGTCGGCAGCAGTGGCGGCAGCGCTCGCGTTTGTGAGGCGCCGGCGGCTGCGCTCGAGGCGCCGAGCGATGGCGCCGTAAACCTAATCGTCGTCAACCCCAAACTGCCGCCGTTTCCCCGACAATTGTCGGTCCAATACCACATTCCGGATAAACCAGATATCGCTAGAAATATAAAGGACTTGTTATCTATTATAATTGCCACCTCCTTCAATTGCTTTCCACTATGGCTTACCCACAGTTATCGTCGTCAGGCGCCGGGCGCGCGCCGGAAACTCGCGTTCCCCACAACCAGGGCTTAAGCGGGCGCCGCATCGGCGCGCACTTTCATAACAACAACGTTTTGGGTCGGCGCTTCCTTCTCACCAACCACCCTTTCCATCATCGCTGCGCTCTGTGCCAGCTGCCCATCGCTCTCCACGTTCACCAGTGTTTAGCCCCGGGCGCCACTCCTACCCATGTCCCTCGACGGCGACGTGTTTATCCAGCAAGTGGCGACGTACGTGCGCCGCCACGAGGACGTGCTTGCCCACGGTCTTGCCCGGCTCCAGCTGCTGGGAGCTAGTGGCGACAAGCCTGTCCGCATCCAGTTCTCCCTCCATCACCTCTATTACTTGCTTGATCGCATCAACTGTCCCGAAGAAGTTGGGGCGCTTAACGTCAAGTTGGATGCCGACGACTGGGGCGGCACCGAGCCGACTTTCATCCTGTTTTTGACGCTGAGCCATAAGCTGCCTGCCGATAGCGATACCAAGCTGATCTCGCTGATTGGTAGCGTTAAGCTGATGGTGCTGCTGGCGCTGACATACTTTCGCCTGATGAACTTCTCCAAGGACCCCAAAGTGGTATCTAAGGACCTTAAGTATGTGTACCTGGTGTTTACTAAGCTTCCCTGTCTTGTGCTTAGTCCCAGAACCAAGTTGGCTCCAGTAGCGGGGTTTGAAGAGTATCCTTGTGATACAGCAGTTCCCTTAAAGCTCTTCAGCAACTTACAGGTGTTGGAGATCTGTGAGTATGATCCCAACGAGATTTACGGCTGGCACTTGCTTAGTGAACACTTGCGGATCCTTGTGGTGAAGAATGCCACTAAACTCAACGATCTTACCCATCTCTTGTTCCAGCTTGTCGTCGACGACGAGTACGGACGAGCCCTGTTTGCCGTAGCTCACCAGCTGCCCTACCACAAACGATCATCGCTGGGCAACTTGTTGGGCTCCTACGGACATCCCAATACCAACGGCTTGGGGATTACTCAATCAGGAGCTTCGGGAGCAGGCCATTCATCAGCAGCGGCAGCGGCGGCGGCTGCTAGCAACTCGGCATTCAGACGTCCTCGGCTGCGGGCCAGCACGTTGGACGCGTCGTCCTACTCCAATAAGCCGCTGGTGCTGCCGCTGCGCCACGGCCCCAGTCCTCCCGACGGGCCCACGCGTGATTATACCCTGTTGGCACCGTCAAAATGGCCGCAGCTCAAACAGCTTTCGGTGACGGACCTGGCCATTCTCTCCATTCCTGCCTACGCCTTTAAGCCGTTGCTGGGATTGGTCAAGCTCAATTTATCGTCGAATTTGCTCGAAGAGATCCCCCCGGGACTCCACCATCTCCCCAACCTCAAGTACCTCAATTTGAGTGGCAACTACATCAAATCATTGGCCAACTTACCGCGCACGTTAACCCATCTCGTCCTGCTCAATTTAAACAACAACAAGCTCACCAGTCTTCAAGGGCTCGAACGGCTAGCTCGCTGTGAACGCATCGACCTTCGCCGCAACTTCCTCCGGTCTACGGCCGAGTTCCGCTCGCTCGTCCTCCTCTACATCAAGTGTCCCCAGCTTAGCCACGTCTACCTTGCCGGCAATCAGCTTGCTAAGGGGTATCGCGTTGAATTGTTTAATTTATTCAACGGAGTCAAGTACAAGAACTCCATCAAGATCGATGATCTGCGACCAGGATACTTCGAGCTGGTGGTACTCATGGACGCCCAGCTGGCGTTTAAGCACTTGGAGTTGTTCTTTCTCCATCAGAAACCCGGTCCCGATGCCGCTAACGCCACTCCCGCTACAGTAGCCGTGGGAGGACGTCGTCTCTCGGTGCTTACGGTACTGCCCCGAGTGGATAACCACTTATTCGAACAAATGCAAGCCGATCCACCGCCACCACCAGCGCTGCTGGCAACGCCACCAGTACCCAAGACTAAACCCCGGTGGAGAGGCCACCAGCGATCGCGGACGTTGGACTCGGCTCTCGACTCGTTATTGGAAACGGCGCCATTACCACCGATTGCCGCTAGTCCCCTAAGTCCTCAACAACGTCAATTTGCCCTGACCGGAGCACCAACAGTACCACCACTGGCACTGCTGCCTCGTCAGTTGCTGCTGCTGCCACGCCAGCTGCTAGCGGTGCCCCGACGCTACGATTTGGGCCACACCGTGGTCAGCACGCTGCCGACGGTGCTCCAGGAGAGCACCAGCATGTACGAGTTGGCGGCAATCACTCGAGGCCCGCCGCCGTTGGCACCATCAGCGCTTAGTAATCGCGGCGACACGCTGCCGGCGCTGACAAAGCTGAAGCGGTCGCTGACGTTTACCGTGGTTGATCTGACTACTGCCCCCAGCATCCTCACTCCCGTCCAGGTCACCGCCCGCATGAGCTCGTCCTAGCATTAATACATGTCATTAGAGACTAACATTTAGCCTTTTTTAGGTAAGAGATTTATTGACATTGTCGATCTACGGTTATCATCGTTATGTCGGTTATCGTCGTCATGTCGGTTATTTCAATTAACGGTTATTTTCGATTTACGGTTATCGTCGTTATGCTGTCATTGTCAATATGACGACATCGGCGATATCGCTGTATCTGACCGTTTCAAACCGACACCCTGCGTATACACGATGTGCACGCATGTTGTCAAAGACCACAAACGGTTGATGTCGCTAGAGAGTTACCGAATCGGGTGCGAATGACAATATCACGGAAACACCTCCGCTCGGTGCCGCGGCTCCAGTCCGGTGATTCCCCTATTCCCGAGGCTTAGAGGACATGGCACCACGTTGGTATTTACGGTAGTTAACTTACGATTTCGTTAGCTCGTAGTAGGAGTTATTAGGTGGTAGGTGGATGTCTGTCATCGGAGTTATTGTTACATGTAATTGTGAACTGACCTGTGGCTAATAAGGGCTGTAGCCTCGAAGCAAGCGTTATTGCCGTGTTACGTCCGTCGGGCTTTGTCGGGCTTTCCCCATTCATACAAGACGCCCAAGTCTTACTTAATCGCGATGTCCGTGTGTGGGGAGAAGTAATGTGTTTACTGTCTACTGTGACTCCGAAACATGCGTCCCGGCTAAGTCCATTTCAATTAAGGGAGAAAGGTCATGCTAATACTGAAGACATGGTGGCGCTACCATAAGGGTGTCTGACAACTGACAAGTACCATATGATATATCCCCTATGACCTCATTTCCGGATCTCCGAATGGCTCATGGTACCCTAACCCACCATCGCCGTGTTTTGGTTTTCGTCTTCGCCTTAGGCTTAGCAATTTCTTCCCCTTAAAATCCCAATCGATCGTGATCTCGTCATGTTGCCACTATCCTTGATTTCCTCCTAATTGAGCTAACTCACAATACCTGAGCGTCCTCATCGCTTGCTCGGCGAGCAACTGACCGGCGCCGCGGGGGTGCGCCATATTGGGGCGCCGCCGCCTGCGCCTAGGTCATACTACAGCCGAATCACCGCCCAGCGGCGCACAGCGGCGCAAAACACCGCACATAAGAGCAACGGCCCGTCCTACCCCAATTCCGTCTCCCCTTTGCCACCACCACCTCGCCATGGGAACCACCGACAAGATCGACCCGCCTCCGGCCTACTCCGAGGTCATCGCCCCGGCGCTGCAAGCCCGGCCGCAAACGTCCCAGCCTCGTCCCCAGACGTCGCAACCTCGTCCCCAACCAGCGCCCCAGCGCCAACAGCGCCAGCAGCGCCCCCAGACCCACCACCAACAGCGCCCCCAGACCCGGCCGGCTCCGGCTCACCATGCTAACACCGCGAAGCGCCAGCAGCAACCGCAGCCTCAGTACCGTCAGCACCAACAAGTCCACCACGGACAACCTCAGCGGGTGTATGTCCAGCAACCGCAGCCGATCTATATTCAGCAGCCAGCGCCCGTTGACGATGGTGGATGTTGTGGTGCTTGTTGCTGTGGCTGTCTTGCTGCGTGCTGTGCCCTCTTGACGTGTGGGATCATTCTTTGAGTTTGCATTGCCGTAACTGGCGCTTTTATTAATGAGTTATGTACTATAATGAACTAGAAACAATGGCGGAGCAATGGCGGGTAATGGCTGGATTTATAATGCAATTGGCTAAAGGTAGAGTATTGTTAGGGCTGAAATTTGGTTCAATTAATGGGTTATCATGTGATGAAGGTGATGGCTAATTGTCACCTTGATGGTAACTAATTTTCCATGCGAATGCGTTGCGAGCGACCGTACGGGATCGAACAACGTGCCCTATGAAATATGAAAAATACCGTGCGACTGTTGGCACGGGCCTAGTGCGATTAGGAGATACCATCAGTATAATATATTATGACGGATATCGTTCAAAAAAACACTAATTCATTATCAATTGACAATAACAAGGATTTATACTAGAGATATTCAGCCAACAAACACTAATTCAATCACATATCACAGATTCCATCTCTACCAAAATCGGTCTCGGTCGCGGTTTACCAATCGACTTTTTATCGTGCGGCTCGCACTCCCATCCACCAACTCACCCGCATGGACGCCTTCATCGAGCTGCTGACCCAGCTCCTCGCAGCGTACCCGCTGACGACGGTGTCGATCACCTACTGCAACCAGCGCAAAAAGGAACCCCACAAGGTCGCCAAGCCGGCGCTGAATAAGGTCACCGTCAAGCTCTACGTTCCCGAAGCCGGCAAGATCGTCAAGTACCTGACGTTCAAGCTGAAGGAGCTCTCGAAGATCTTGGCGTTGTTGGGTCCTTACGGCGTGGCCATGGCCTCGACCAACCCGCAAATCGGGCTTGCCGGTATCATGGCCAACGTGTCCGTGGTGGAAGCCACACCGGAACCGGAAACGCCCGTGATGGAAGCGCTGGCCAAGCCCGCTGCCGCCGATACCCCCGTGGTTGAGCTGAAAAAGAAGAAGAACAAGAAGAAGAAGAAGCGGTGAATCACCAGCATTAATCATCAGTACACAGTAAATCATCAATACACAGTAAATCGTTAATAAACAGTAAATCATCAGATTACAGTAAATCATCAATTCACAGTAAATCATTAATACACAGTAAATCATCAATACACAATTTATCGTTCTTTATATCGTATATCTCTATTAAAAGAAGCTCGACTACGACCCCCGGTAGGTCGAGTACGAGTAGTTGGAAAGAAGCAAAGGAATGTGGTAGTGGTTGTCAGGAGGATCAGCTACCACAAAGTGGACGTCGACAAAGGGAAAGAACGTCGTCGACTTTTGTTGCAAAAAGTACTTGCCAGTCAAGAACTTCACCTTGTAGATCCCCGGCTTCAACGTCGACCACTTGTCTCCGGAAACTCCCAATTTCTGCTTCACCGAAGCATCCATCTTCGGGTTTAACGTCCACTGCTTAACCCGACCGTCGTTATCGGTATGAGCCATAGCCACCGGTTCAGGTACAGTGGTGACTTCAGCCACGTCGTCATTGACATCGCCAAGCAAGTAAAGCTGGCACAACACGTTGGATGCCGGCTTACCCTTGGTGGTATCGAGAATGTGGCAGGTGATGGGATCAACAGACATTGTTTATGGGGTCGATTTAAGGATGGAGCATGGGAGCGTAGAGTTTATATATCGGGGGTTCGGGAATCTCCGTGCGTAGCTGAGGAACGGTTCTGGGGTATTGTGCAGGTTGTACACCCCTCCTCCACCATGCCTTTGAACAACGTCAATCGCTCCAAGCCGTGATAATAGCAATTGAACGAAGATGATTCTAACTTGTAGATATTTCAAACTATTAGTATGAACTTGTAATTGTTGTAGTTTAATCTTGGTGTCAACCAAACGGGTCACGTGGTCTCATTAACGATACAGTTAAACGGCTAAACCTATCGTAATTATCATTCCACAAACACTATAGTCACTACCTAAGCCAGTTATTGATTCTGTGACTACATTACACTCCATAGCCTTTTTCAAGCATTCTTGAATCGAATCTATTCGTGACGAAAGTTCTCAATAGTGAGATTATGATGGTTTAAGTTAATGAAGACGATCAAAGTTAGCGTAGAGTGATGTGTCATTACCATATATACCATTTTTTGACAAACGGCAATCAGTTTTCCGCCCAGATGGCGCCGCCGTTGGCGTAGACGTCGCGAGCCAACAGCTCGACGTGGCTGTCCCAGTTGAGAAGGTGGTTGTACAACACCTTCACCTGGTTCAAGTCAAGCACCCGCGGCTGCAACCAGGTGACGTGCAACATCTGGCTCACCTGGTCGATCTGGCCCCGGATCAAGTCGAGGGCAAAGCACTTGATGATCAACAACTCCACCTGGTCGGGCTCAATGTCGGTGAACTGGGCGATCTCGGCAAACAGCAACGACTTGTTGGAGGTGGCCGCTTGTTGCGAGATGAGCTCCATCAACGACATGATGGTGATCTTGCGCACCAAGAAGTTTTCGTGGGACTTAAGAAGGGGCAGCTGGCCGAAGCTGGCTTGGAGCTGCTGCAAGAACTTGCCCTTGTTCCCCTGGTTGAGGGTGACAATCAAGTCGTAGAGCCACGAGTACTGGTTGTCCTTGATCAGCGACAAGATCTCGTGCAAGATCAACTCGCCAAAGTTGTAGATTTTGTCCCCCAACAACGCCGCCATCCCCAAGTCGTAGCAGATGGCCACCTTCTGGTCTGGAGTTAAAGTGGTGCCGTCGACCGACAGCAAGTACAACAACCCGGCCCGGTAGGTCTCGTTGTAGTTCTTCTTGAGCTTGTGGAACTCGTACTTGGTGTAGTAGTACGCCGCCGCCACCCGTTGATTGGGGTCCAGCACCGCCGTCTTGCCTCCGCGAGTGACGCTGTCCACCACGGCCACAGCCCCGTTGCTACCAATGTCGTAGCGACCAGCCAACTTGTCCAACACCGCCTCGGCGTCGTTGATATCGCCCAATTTGAGCTGGTACCGCGCCAGGTTCAAGTCGATGTAGTTGATGGCGTCGGTGCCCTCGATCGTCGCCACCATTTCCCGCTCGTTGCGGGCATTGTCTTCGTCGCTGCCCTGGGGCTTGTAATTGGCCACCCGGATCTCCTTTTCCACCAGTTTTCGGAGCTCCAGCAACTTCTCGAGCATCTGCTTGGGGTGGTCGCCGTAGGCACAGAGAGCAAACTCCACCACCTTGATGGGGTTGAGACGGTTGGCAAACTGCAGCACGAACAAGTCGTAGACCTTACACTTGAGCTGGGGGGTGGCTTCGGGAGTGAGGAAGAAGAACTCCTCGAGCGCAAGCGTCAACTGGTGCCAGAGCTTGCGTTCGTAGTAGTCTTCGAACTGGTACAAGATGTTGACGATGTCGCCATTGGTTTCGTTCTCCAGCCGCAAGCTGGCAAGTACCGTGGAGATGTCGCTGTCGGTATCCATGGTGGCGTCAGTGGCAAGCGCGCGCCCAAATCGTTTATCGACGGCTGAGGCTGCCATCGAACCCGCGACAACCTAGAGTTGGGGATTGTGACAATTGGGAGGATCAATGACTTGATTGACGGTGTGTTGTCATTTCATGACTACTTTTGTGAGCAATTATTGCATTCGGTGAGTTTTACTCGATGGCGAAGCCTGCATTACTAGTGACTGCACAACCCATGATATGTGGCTCTTCTCGGTTGCCAATCATAGCTATTGGTTCTATGTGGTAGTACTATGAGGTCAGTACTGAGCTGTTGCAATAGTCCACTATCATCGAACGTTCTCTACGTCAACCTGAGTCATTACCGCTTATCAGCTCGCAACACCCAAAACTCAGGCTTATGACTACCTTTGATCATCTTTACCTCACTTGGCTTGTTTGCCGATTGTTATTGGGTATCAATTGATGTGCTGTGGTATCATCTAAATAAGTGGTCTTGAATTAATCACCGCACCCAAGCCAATAGCAGTAACTCATCTACGCTAATCAATCAAGTTAGTTATTGACTTCAACAATAAAACAAGCTTGTTACAAACACCAACTCTCGTGGCGAATTGATAACGCAATCGCAAATTTACTCTTAATACATAATTTCCACAAATATTTGTCAATTTGGCGAAATTGATTCGATTGATGAAAAGTTTACTTTGGTGATAAAATATGCAACGAATTTACCAATTGCACACATGGTTATAAAATCAAAAGACAGCCTTACAGTCAGTCCCACCCTCGACCAACACTGGATTTACCTTGAATGTTAATCCTTAAACTTTGTTCATATTATCCGATCTTGCTACCATAATTAGCTGCTCTAAAGTGATGGAGACCATAGTTGGAGTCATACAATTTGGACCGTCTTTTGTTGGACCCATGAGTCACTTGCTTGACATGTAAAATGACTAGTTAGAGCGGTACAAGTGGTAATGGGTTATGCATCGGTTATCACCAAACTTTACACCAAAAAAATCGCCACAAATACGCTTATCGGTATCTACCAGTCATATAGACCATAAATCAGAGCAAAAAAATTTTCCTGATTTTTTTTGATGTTTGACATCGACGGCTGGAGTTTCGGGATTTCTGGGATCATCGCGCCTAACCATAAATTATGAATTGATGAAGATTGCACCAATAAAGGCAGTAAATGGAATAATAAAACATCTATTGCATTCATAACGTCTCTATCTTTATAGTGATTAGTTAAAAAGCCACAATTTCGAAAATTTTTGGAACCAGATTTTATGCGATCTGACGTTTTTTAAGTCCTCCATTTTGCGATTTATTCAGTCCGGTCAAGGGTTTACAGAAACCAAAGCCATCTAGCATGAAGCCAGCAGTTTGCTCTATAAATCCCATGTATCGCTTTTTCTTCATTCATTGGTGTTGAGCTCGTTATTGCACAGTTTACGTGTTTTTGGTGCGACCAACCCCTAGGCCCAATGGGCCAAAATCGACAAATCGACAAGTTCCGTCAAATTCCGTCAAACTTTGTCTAGATGAAAAGACCACCGGCTAAAACATAGTAGGCCATCTGAAAGTCGCTACCAGGTGGCGTAAACCGTAGTTTTCCTCGCAATACGCGGGGTCAGTGGAAGTTTTGGTGTTTCGCACCCGAGTCAACTTGTTCACGTGACAGCGGCGAGCGCGAGTCAAATTTCATCGCCAAACCCAGCTTCCAGCTCAATCATCGACAACCATCAGACTCATCGATTTTTTGAACATTGGCTTAATCGATAGCCACGTGTTTCTAGACCACAATGATTACCTTCAAGTGGCCACATTAGGCGTGGTCATTGCCGTCCAAATTCGCCATTTAGTTCAGGTTGCGAAACCGAGCACTAAGCCGTACACATATCCACAACAAACGGCCCTACCGCCTGTGAATAGAGGTAAGTGGTAGCGGACGGACCGTCCACGAAGTGGCGATGGTGTCTTTTACCCATTTATGTCATGCACGCCTTTCGTGCCATGGTGAAAGTGCCGCTTGACCATGCCAACAATATACAAAGACGTGGTCATTCACTAGTGGTCAAAAATCAACCGACAGCTAATGTAACAAATCGACTCTGTATGACGTAAAAATGGAATGAAATAGGTTTGGGCTTGATAACGTTCAAATATGTTAGGTGTGATTTTCTGAAATTTCGACTTTTTGTCGTCATTTGAGTTCTCAGTTTTGCATTTTTTCTCCAAAAAGCAAAAACTGCGATTTATTCAGTCTGGACAAGGGCTAACAAAAATCAAAGCCACCTGGCAAGAAGCCAGCAGTGTGATCTACAATAGCTAGGTGTCACTTCTGCGCGTCCATCGGCATTGAGCTCGTTATTTTGAGGTTTACATTTTTGAGATGCGGCGATGCTGAACAGTGGGACACCCTAAAAAGCTTGACCCGGTTTTCGGCCTCCGGGATCCCCCGGGGCCCTTCCGGTATCCTCCGGGCGATGTCAAAAAGCGAGTTGCTCTGGTCCTTGAAACAGGTGTCATACACCAGAAGACAAAGGATTGTCTGTAAATATCAAAACTAGAGCTTTTGGCAATGCGTAGTTTGCAATATTACTCCAATCAAAGGCTTGGATATGCTTTTATCGTCCGTATTCTGAAGCTCACTCATTGTCCACAGTGAGCATATATGGTGTTGCCTGCATATAAGTCGCCAAATCGCAAATCCCACGAACTTTTGGTCGATAAATGCCAACTCGTTTTTTCATTCTCGATAACTACACGACTTTTCTGAGATGTTGAGTATTGCACTATTAGGGGACGCAAGTTATCCACGTTTTATCGATGGGAAATGGATGAAAACGTCGCTTGGCAGTGCCATGTACATTGTGACGGCTGCTGCTTGTCAACCATACCCGAGGACATCTATGAAACGCAAGACAGGCTGTGCTACGACTCGGACATTTAGTCTACAAAAGATGAAGCCAAGTGATAAAAGATTGGACCCACGTCCTGCTTTGATTGTCGCTTGAGTAGCTCCGGCAACTTTTGACAGTCGTCGGATGAAAATTGTAGTGACTATATACACTACTAAAAACGGAAGGGTCTTGTTGTCCACCATCACTTTTGTTGACTTGGCTCCCCAGATCGTTGGAGATCTCTAAAGGGCTAAAAAATAAAACCACTAAAAAGGAAGGGTCTTGTCGTCCACCATCACTTTTGTTGACTTGGCT